>JAXDDW010000317.1:0-77646 GCA_034670385.1 Hoplostethus mediterraneus | reverse complement strand
ATAGTTAACTTTTTCTTTGTAATCATTGTGTGCTGTAATGCTTTAATCATAGAAAGAGTTCCCAACCCTGTTTAATGGTAACTATCTCCAGCTAAGGTTAACAGGTTAGCTGAACAGATGTATGTGATACCGATGGTATCAAAGGGGGGAACTGTGGAAGAATTTATGTACACCCTTATGTATCTTATGATTATGTATCTTATCCTTCTGTATATTCCTGCTTACGTTGCACACTTGGAATCCTGCTCGGTGAGATCTAGCTTACCACTTCACTTGTTTTTGTATTCAGTGGATCGGAAAAGTCTGAGGAAAAATATGGACAACCCTATTGTATTAAATATGATTGACATTTGGTTTGATACTTGTAAATATTTGAACATCAACCCGTCTTGGTCACGTTTTAGTCCTATTTGGGGTAATACCAATTTCAAACCTGGGAGTAGCGATCCAGGATTTCGAACATGGGCTGAAAAGGAATTAAGGAAAGTGCAAGATATGTACAGAAAAGATGACGTATTTATGTCCTTTTCAGAAATATCAACCAAATATAACATCCCAAAAACGCATTTCTTTAAATACCTTCAAATTAGGAATTTTATATCGTCATCTCAAAACAATTCATTGGACATACCTATTACCTCCTCATTAGAGACAGCAATTATAGGACATTGTTATGACAAAGGTTCAATTTCATCCCTGTATGATTTGCTCATATCCGGGTCTGATGAATCCTCAAAACATAAGTTGAGACTGTGGATGGAAGATATAGGTGATGAAATATCACTACAAGACTGGAAAGGGGCATGTATGAAAGCTCAGAAACAAACAATTAACAGCAACCTGAAACTTATTCAGTATAAATGGCTGATGCGTACATACATAACCCCAGTCAAATTGCACAAGTTTAATGATAACATCCCTGATACATGTATTAAGTGCAATGAAGCAAGAGGAATGTTGTACCACTGCATATGGGAATGTGTGAAAGTTAAATCCTTCTGGCAAGATATTATGAATATGATTGATCAAATGTTAGCTAAGAAGTTACCACTGGACACCAAGCTTTTTCTTCTCTGTATATATCCAACTATCCCACAATTACTAAGTAAAGAATCTAGATTCGTAGATATGTGTATATTACAAGCTAAACGTAGTATTTCCCTTAATTGGAAAAATGTTCATGGACCAAGAATTGGAAGGTGGATTAAAGAGATGGCATCAAACATGACAATGGAAAAGATAACATACATTATTAAACGGAAGCAACATGTTTTTGATGACATCTGGAGACCTTTTATATGTTTTTTAAGACATGATGCTAATGTTGGTAACTTGCTTCAGCAGGAGGAGGCTCTGAGAGAGTAGAATGTCCATGTGGTGTGATACAATGTCCTGAGAAACGCCCTTGAAACGCATCAGTGTTATAAATGCTTTCAGTACTTGTTTATTTAATTATAGTGTGTGTGCATATATGTGTGTATATGTATGTGTATCTGTGTCCATGCGGGCATGTATATACTGTATACCATATCCAGGGTTCTACTGTTATCAGCATTATTTTCTATTTATTTATTTTTGCTTTATTTTTATTTTATTTTTTATCTTATTTTATTTTTATTGTTTTAACATGTTTTTTCTTATACTTATTCAATGAGGGGATGGGAGGGAGAACAGGGAGAAAAAGTTTGCTTTGTTGCATGTAATAATGACTTGCTGTTTGATTTGCGAACAAAACTAATAAATACATTTAAAAAAAAAGAAAAGAATATGAACAGACAAAGAACAACATTTACAACAATATGAAAGTACATGCCACAAGTAACAGGGCAACACAAGTAAGAACAGCAATGAATGAAAAAATATTAAGTATTATGTATACTTGAGTAGTATGGTGTCGATTAAAATGCACATGCATCATATATACATATACATCTCTCTCTCTTTCTGCTTGTGTGCGTGTGCCTGCTCGTCTCTCTCGCTCACAGACGGTAAAAGTTTAGACACAACTCAGAAATACCATCAATCAGGGTGTTTTATTTTGAAATTTGTTATATTTTGGAAACTGGATGCTCTATGCCGTTCCTGTGTCTGACTTCCTGCCCAGCTTTACACATTCGCTCACAAATCGAGAAAATCTTAGACCTAACGCCGAAATGGTCGCTGCAGGCCGCGGCCATTCGGCGCCCTTCTGCATCCGGTGTGCACGGCCACATTGGTTACATGGGCGCGGAAAGAATTTTCGCCGGCATTTGTCACCATTTGGCGCCTTTCGTCGCCGTTCCGTGTCCAGTGTCTCCCCGGCGTTAGGCATCACTAATTAGAAACTAAAGGTACATTGGGAAGCAGGAAACAAGCTAAGACTAGAAGTGCGTCATAGGATGATACAAATTCTTCCACAGTTCTCCCCTTTGATACCATCGGCTAAGCTGTTGCCAACCTGGCTAGAATTAATTACCATTACCCAGGGGTGGAGACCCTTTCTATGATTAAGAAATTACATTAAACAATGATTAATACTATTAATCATATACTACTACTACTAATACTACTACTACTAGTTAAGACACACCTGTAAATCAAAAATGGTTATACACATTTCCACTCGATCAATTCTAATGAAAATGTTTGCAACACGTCTGTACGGTAACATAATTGACACAACCAAAAAAATGGGGGATCATTACAAGAACACGAGATGGATGCTGTAATCAACACAAGACGACCTGCAATCATCAGGGTAATATACATGTTCACGTGATCAGCATGGGATGAAAAATGTTCATAGTGCCATCATTGCAATAATGCCTACATGGAAAAAGAAAGATTGGTACAAATACCAGGTATCGATCAGTGTGCAATCTATACTGGGTCTATTTAGTGCGAAAAGGTGGCGGCGTGAAGGTCGTCATCTGCGGTGAACAGGGAAATCAGTCTGATCTTCATTAAGTAGTTGTGGAAACATGTTTTCAGGTTTAGTGATTAGGCCGTTTATGCATCTGAATCAAAATACGCTTGTGGTGGATATGGTGTCCAGTCTACTGAAATCTGTACATTGGCAGGCTCAGGAGCACTTGCTTGGTCCATAGCGAGATTGTTTGTCGCTTTAGTGACACAAGATTTAATCAACGCTGATGTGCACACGCAAAATAGGAGAACCACTACCACAGTGACTAGTCCTACCATAAATTTCACAAAGGACGCTCCCCAGGTACCAAATAGGCCAGACAGTCCGGAAAAGGGATCAAACCCATGCTCATCATGTAGCTGTTTGATGCCTTCCACGGTGTTGTGGGCTAGGTCTGCGACGTGGGAAGTTGAGTCCCAGATGTAGGTGCAACACTCAGTGCCACCCTGACAGGCTAGGAGTATGTCTAGAGCCATTCTTTTCTGGAGTGTCATAGTGCGGATTTCAGACAGTTCAGTGGACATGGCGCTCGTGATGGTTGAAACATTCATGTGTTTTTCTAAAACTTCTGAAAGGGTTGTGATTTTAGCATGGGAGGAACCCCATACCCCGGGATTAGCACACCGACCACTCTCTGAAAAGTGGATAGATTTCTTTTTTCGCGGTGTAAGGGAGTATACAGAGCAGCAATTTAATTTGAGGTAGCTGGTCGGACCAAGGGAGCTTAATAGGCTAGATAGCATGTGCCATAAGCTTGTTTCGGTACGCAACTATAGGCTTGTCAAGCCACAAACGAAGTAGACTTATTCAGAGAGGGGCGACGCGCTGGTAAAGTTAAATGTGAGGACCGAAGTGCAGTTGCTTTGTCCGAGATTTACACCTGAGGTATCGGAATGTTGTAAACAATTCGGCACATTGTACATTTCATACAGGTGAAGTGGGGGCCATGACAGAGAACAGTTGCGCACCCAGGTAGAGAGACGTACAATTGGGGCGGAGCAATTGTGCATATTTATGCTATGCGACACCAAACACATCTCTCGGGCCCAAGGGGTCACTGATACTAACACGCTGACTGCTGAACAGTTGGGGCGTACAGAGATAGAACACAGACGATGGAGGTGTGTTGGAGATGTGTCTCAGATGAACAATTCGTTAGTGTTAGAGTCATTTGAACACAATACATTAGTCTCCAGGTACTGACCGAAGTGGGTTAAATGCAAAAGAGATGTGGCATTTATGTTTGAGGGCAAATAAATTCTATTTATTTGAGTTATCACATACGTCACTATGTGTTGTTGCGGTTCGGTCTGGTCATAAATAGCAGTGACCCAGTGTTACACCACTGGGTGTAACAGTCTGCATCTGTGGCGGGAATAGTTGACACTAGTCCACTCCAATTTAGTTGTTGCCAATCAGCGTAGGTGAACGGAATGGGCTTCACCATGGGTGCATGAATGGATAGTGGCATATGCTGGCAGATCCAACATGATTTTAGCTTTTGATTCTGCAAGTAGTCATACATTATTTGTAGGGCCAGATTACCCGCACCATTAGTTGATCATTGCACACGGAGTATAGTACTTGATTTAGGACTATGAGGTGTAGTTGGCGACAATTTGGGAGTCTTTTGCGCAAAGAAGTTGCACGTTCCGGCGCCTAAGGGAAGGTAATCTGATGGATGCTTGTTACAATCAGGATTCGCATCTAGCTGTGCTTTGGTGACACACCAGTAACTCGTAGCTATCAGATCAGTGGCATACAGTTCTTTAATTGAAATCTCCTGATGACGCACTACTCTCTGCAGAGCCTTCCTGTCCTGAGTAGGACTGAGGGATCCTCCGGGAGACTTTAAATTTCCTCAGCTGCCTGAGGTGTCTTAATGTTGTAAGCATTCTTTGAGCCTGTGGGCCTCTGAGCGGTGAAAGTATGTGAAATGTTGCTACTCTATGAGCTATATATATATATTTATATGTGTATTTAAAGCAGTTTAGCAGATGATGAAAATGGCAGTATTTACCAGAGTGCGCCACCAGAGGGCAAAAAATTGGGGGAGGGTGGCTTTTAGTGTCAGCTTGGGGCTGCTCCGGGCCATGGCCAGGGTCAGTCTGGAGCAGGTATAGGCCTAAAAGCTAGTATGACGTGCATTTGTGTCATAATAATCACCATCATCACCGCCACCACCATCTTGACTTGTCAAGCACTACTCAAAACAATGACACAATTCATAAAACACACCGCCAGATTTAACGTAACGTTAAGGGCAGATACTGTGGGTTAGCAGCCGTGTGGTTTACAGGTGTGTTTTATGTGGCACTACCGATAAGGAAGCACATACGATATGTAATTAAACTGCACACAAATTCCAGACTTTGACTAGCTGTATCACAAGCCTCAAATGTTTTGAAGGGGAGGTGGGTAGAAGTGCCCCACAGGAAGAGCAGGGGAACGTGAGCTGGAAGGGCGCCTGGCGTGGATCCTGCACGAGACAAGAGATGAAATAGAAATGTTAGCAAAGGTTCCTTTTTGGAATCAGTAAAGATGAACTGAATGAAACAAACAAAACGCTCCAAACGGCCAAAAACACTCAGCTCCTGCAGAACAGGACAGTCACACACACACACACAGTCACACACCGTCACGTGACACACACAGTCACACACACCATCACGTGACACACGACACACACGTCATGTGACACACACACCGTCACGTGACATACACACACACACACACACACTGTTATGGCTAAATTACCCCGAGTCAAGCCATAACATAAAAGAAACGGACGACAAAAGTAAGGTGCAAAAAGGAACTTTGATTTATTTAACTCTATTTAACTTTATTTTACTCTAAATGTCCGTGTCATGTGTGAGGTGTAGGTAGAAGTGGATATGTAGGCGTCAGTAACATGAATGTAAAACTAGGATAATGGAAAAAGAACAGCAAATGATGAGAAGGAAATGGTGGGAATGAGCCTGGCTGCAAACCAAAAAGAAATGCCAATTTTCCCTCATTTGCATGCATCAGATTTACAACTTGATAAAACTGCATTTCCAGCTCAGGTTTGGAAAATGTTGAATAAGAGGACAGAAGTCCTTTTAAATCAATCATGAATTACATGAGCACATTTATTAGCACACAGAAGACAATACAATACAATACAATACTATATAATACAATACTGAGTGCTCAGGAGAGATACGCATACATGGGTAAAGCATACAGATCTCTGCCATAGAAGCCTCAGGGCAAAGTTTATATAGTTAAAGGAAACAATAAAGGGATGAATATGCAAAAGCGCTATCTACTAGGGGAAAGACTAAAAGCTGACGAAAAGCATTGACACAACCTGTGAGGTCACAAGGTTACACGGAGCACCTATCTGGGTACACGTGGCTTAAGGAAGTAATGGGGGAGGCTTTCTGGATGGTACCGGCCCCTGGGCGAACCGTGTCATGATCTGACCTGACCTGTGGCCTGCATTACCAGGCACAAGGTTACACGGAGCACCATCTGGGTACACGTGGCTTAAGGAAGTAATGGGGAGGCTTTCTGGATGGTACTGGCCCCTGGACGAACCGTGTCATGATCTGACCTGACCTGTGGCCTGCATTACCAGGCACCAGTCGTTCTCCCAACAGATAGATTAGGCACAGCCTGTCCTCCCAGCATATGATATGTGACTATTGACAAGACATGCACCCAGACACCTCGGTGCCTCACCATGTGTGCCTCAACATGTGCGTATGCTAAGGCCTAAGAGAAGAGCAGCATAAGCAGAAATACAGGGGATAACAACAAATAGACAAAATACCTAAGGTTACATACGTAAATTCTTCCACAGCAAACAACAAATGGGTTTGAATGACACCAAACATCACTGTCTTACCACAAAATACTGGCGAGTAAACCAAAAGTCCTGATAACACAATCTGTGTGCCTTGAATAACCAAGATACTACATTGGGGAGTAGGGTACATCATCTGCCACAGGGTGTGCAGTTTAAATCTAATAAACATATACAGAAAGCACATTTTTGCAATACATTCCAGAGTTTCTGGACACACACATGACACACAACACACACACACGTCACTTGACACACGACACGTGACACACACACCGTCACACAGTTATCTCCCGGGCCTTTCTGTGTGGAGTTTGCATGTTCTCCCTGTGTTCACTTGGGTCTCCTCCTGTAAAGAACCCTGTCTAAAAACATGCAATATCCAGTCGACTGTCCGTGACGAAGACAGCGACAAAAACACCTGGAGTTGGTCCCCAGGCGCGGACAATCGTCGGCGCCCTCTGCTCCCTGGCTGACCTGGAGGAAGATCGGCGGGGATGGGATAAGGCAGCAGACCATTCATTCAACTTGGACACTCTAAAAATGCATGTGTGTGTGTGTTGTGCGGCCACTTCCCCCTGCATGTATAGTGTGCAATGTTGCAATTAAAGTTGTTCTTCTTCTTCACACACACCGTCACGTGACACACACACACGTCACACACACCATCACGTGACACGTGATGCTGCTAAGGATAGGACCAGGCGGACTTTACAGTTTGGTCAAAAGTACCCAAAGTGTGCCAAATGGTTTTTTTTTAACCTCCTGAAATGAATATATAATATAATATACTATAATATCAATATAAATTGTCAAAACTATTATAAAGTAAAAAGGACCCGGTACTGGGTCCGTCGGGCTTAACTGGAAATACACCATGAAATGCAGGTGTTTTGTTTAGAAGCTTGTTAAGGATAGTTAGAAAGGTTAATCAAATGTAAGTGAGTTTCAAGACTTTATTGTTGTGTAGTGTGTGCAGGAGACATCATCTTCCTCACTCTTCCTCTCTGGACCAGACAGGATACATAGCGACACCCCAAAGACTAACACATTCCTCCCCCCAAGGCCTTTTGATCAGGTCAGGACCCCCGCCGGGCTCCTCAACAAAAGGGTGTCTCTCCCCATGAAACCACCAAAAGTAACACTTGGCAGGGCCGAGTAGCCGCTCTGGTGCCATTTGGAAGATAAGGGCCGGGGAAGTGGACTTAACCTGCATTCCAAAGTGGGGGACACACTAAGAGAGCAAAGAAACTCTGGAATGTGTAGCAAAAATGGACTTTCCTTATATGTTTTTTTTAGATTTGAATAACACATCCTGTGGCAGATGATGTACCCTACTTCCCAATGTATTATCTTGCTTATTCAAAGCACACAGCATGTGTTATTAAGATGTTTGTTTTACTCGCCAGTGTTTTGTGGTAAGACAGTGATGTTTGATATCATACAAACACATTTATTGTAAGGTGATTAAATATGTCACTTGCATCCCAAAAGGGTCAAGAAAAACAATGTTTCCAAACCTGAGTTGGAAATGCAGTTTTAGGCGAATGTTAATCACTGAGCATGCAAATGAGGGTAACACCTTCTCTCCTGACTTGCCATAAAGCCCCTTGAGCCCTTGGCTCTCTCTCTCTCTCTCTCTCTCTCTCTCTCTCTCGAAATCTCACCAACGAAGAAAGCAGGACAACTCCTACAACGGGCGGACGGGCAAAAACTCAGGCGGAAGGACATCAAGAAACATCAAGAAACAGAACTCCACCGTCCTGCAGCCCGTCCCGAAACTAAGTTTGAACCTGGCTCCAAGCTCTTCTCCAAGCTCAACTACCAGATCAGCTCTACGGTGAATATCGACAAGGCGCCTGCTCGAATTCACTCAACCTGATCCAGAAGACTACACAACCAAATCAGAAGCCAGCCGCTCCGCTACTCTGCTACCTGAATGACGTGTGCCAACACATCGACCCTTCCCTCTATCTTCACTGAGGTGAACTGTTGGCGCAACTACCCTGACGAACCACGGCCCCAGACCGCTCTCCACATCGGCCCTCCGGAAATCGACCGGCCCAGCCCAACACGAGCGTGTGTTTACCTGGCTACTGCGACTGTGCAACGGTTACCACGGAGACGAGGACGCCGCTGACACCCTGCAAACCAGACGGTAACCAACTTTCTTGTTGATGCACGGGTGATGCCAAGGCAGTGTTGAACTGTGAAAGTGAGTTTAGAATACTCTCTCTCTCTCTCTCCACTATTCTCTGTCCTTCTGTCCCAAGTCTCCCAGAAACTGTCAGCTGTCCTCCAAGCCATCTTTCGCTGTGGCCACATGGTCGCAATTAGACGTATTACAGCTCAGGTCGTTTTGTCGGTGCCAATTTCCTTGCCATCTTTGATCCCAATATCATTTGCCACTCTTATTTGATATATACTCTGCCACTGTTTAACTTCCTACTTTATTTGTCAGTTTTACTGCCATTATCTGTTTTAGTTTAGTATACATTTATTCATTTTATTGGTGTTTTATTTACATAGTTAATAAAATCTTTGCATTTATAAAGAACTGGTTTTTGTGTGTCATTGATATATCCTGGACATGAAGGTAGAAAATCACTGAAATCTAGAGCTCACTTCTTCTGATTATTAGACTGATATCATTATAAAGGGACTATTGCAGTGTAAACTGGTGGTGCCCCGCGAGTGTTAATTAATAAGATATTAATTACTAAGGATCATTTCAATAATTGTCAATTTTCAGAATTGACCAAATAGTCTCATCGTTCATAACGAAGCTCCACGAGCACCATATTCTGGTGCTCCTGCTCAACTCGCTACAGTTGTCTGTCACTATACAGTGTGCCTCTTTTATGTTGTAGTCATGTTTCATATGCAGTGAGTCAGTTTCACCAACACCTTATGTAGGCCTATTCCACTGACTATGAATGTTTTTTGTACATGCACACAGTGTGGTGCTGCAGCCAGCTGTGTCGGACAGCCAGTTGTGGGCAACAAACAGAATATCAGTACTGATGATTCTGCAACATCCCAGATTACATTCAGTGACACCTGAACTTTATTGTAAGAATCAGACATCAATCTAACACGTTTCAGACCTGCCTGAGTCACATTAATAGCTGTATTATGACATTTCAGAAGATTATCTTATAGATGCAAAATACTAGAGAAGTAAAAGAAGCAAAATACATGGAAGTTGGTTTGTGATTTTGGAGAGCTCTGTGTGTGCATGTGCACCTCTGCTAATTAAAGACATGCAATTTGAGGCTTTTGTGCTCTCTGCAGTTGTCATTATGGACCAATCTGTGTGCTGAAATATGGAGAAAAGCCTGAAACAGCTCTGCTCACTCAATCAGATGCAAAACAAGGGCAAATTGCACTCAGCTGCAAAACTTTATGGGTGTGTTTGTGCCGTCATATCATTAGTGCAATGTCATATCATGCCGTCATATCATTAGTGCAATGTCTTTTGTGAATCGGATCATGAGATGGGGCAGATAGCCCCAGATAGGTTGAAAATGACGCACAATTCATGGGAGTCCCCACTGGTGGGCTTAAGAGGTTAATTAAGTAAGCAAATGTAGTAGACAGTGTGCGGGAGTTTTTATTTTTGCAAAAATTATATTTTAATTTTTTTTAATGTGATGGAGGAATATGATATCAGGAGATAGAAAACTGCAAACCTTTGTTGTGTACAAACTGTGACACAAAGGGGCTGAACTGGCCATATTTACTGTAAATCATATGGCAGTAGCAGTGTGAGAAAAAAATTTTTTTGTGTCAACGTGACTGTGTGTGTGTCACGTGACACACACGACACACAGTCACGTTACACACACCATCATGTGACACACACACACCATCACGTGACACACACACCGTTATGTGACACACACACACCGTCACGTGACACACACACACCGTTACGTGACACACACAAACACGTCACGTGACACACACCGTCACGTGACACACACACGTCATGTGACACACACACATCAAGTGAGACACACACACACACACAGTCACGTAACACACACACACCGTCACGTGACACGTCACACACCATCACACACACACAATCACACACACACCGTCACATGACAGACACGCAGTTACGTGACACACACACACATACATACTTCACGTGACACACACCGTCACGTGACACACGACACACACCGTCATGTGACACACATCACGTGACACATCACACCGTCAAGTGACAGACACGCCATCACGTGACACACACACCGTCACGTGACACACACATACACCGTCACGAGACACACACAAACATGCCACGTGACACACAAACACGCCACGTGACACACACCCCGCGACACACACCGTCACGTGACACACACACAATCACGTGACACACACAAACACGCCACGTTGTATGTGACTGTGTGTGTGATGGTGTGTGTGACACACCGTTACGTGACAAAAACAAACATGCCACGTGACACACAAACACGCCACGTGACACACACCCCGCGACACACACACACACCGTCACGTGACACACACACAATCACGTGACACACACAAACACGCCACGTTGTGTGTGACTGTGTGTGTGATGGTATGTGTGACACACCGTTACGTGACACACACACGCACCGTCACGTGACACACATCACACCGTTACGTGACAGACACGCCGTCACGTCACACATACACCGTCACACAGTCACATGACACAGACAGATACACACCGTCACGTGACACACACACACACACCGTCACGTGACACACACACCATCACGTGACACACACACACTGTCACGTGACACACACACACACACACCGTTACGTGTCACACAGAAACACGTCATGTGACACACACACAATCACGTGACACACACAAACACGCCACATTGTGTGTGACTGTGTGTGTGATGGTATGTGTGACACACCGTTACGTGACAAAAACAAACACGCCACGTGACACACACACAGCGCCACATGATACACACCGTCACGTGACACACACACGCACCGTCACGTGACACACATCACACCGTTACGTGACAGACACGCCATCACGTCACACATACACCGTCACACACAGTCACATGACACAGACACATACACACCGTCACGTGACACACACACACACCGTTACGAAACACACACCATCACGTGACACACACACACACGTCACGTGACACACACACAGTCACGTTACACACACCATCACGTGACACACACACACACACACCGTCACGTGACACACACCGTCACGTGACACACACACACCGTTACGTGTCACACACAAACACGCCACGTGACACACACACCGTCACACGACACACACCGTCACGTGACACACATCACGTGACACGTCACACCGTCACATGACAGACACATACACACCGTCACGTGACACACACACACACCGTTACGAAACACACACCATCACGTGACACACACACACACCGTCACGTGACACACACACGTCACGTGACACACACACAGTCACGTTACACACACCATCACGTGACACACACACACACACACCGTCACGTGACACACACACACCGTTACGTGTCACACACAAACACGCCACGTGACACACACACCGTCACACGACACACACCGTCACGTGACACACATCACGTGACACGTCACACCGTCACACACATCATCACACAGTCAGGTGACACACACACGCCATCACGTGACGCACACACACCGTCACATGACACGCAGACCGTCACATGACGAACACCGTCACGTGACACACACAAACACGCCACTTGACACACACACTCAGTCACGTGACACACACTATCACGTGACACACAAACCCGCCACTTGACACACAAACACGCCACGTGACACACACAAACACGCCACGTGACACACACACACCGTCACGTGACACATCACACCGTCACACACCATCACACACGCACCGTCACATGACACAGACACGCCGTTACGTGACACACACACATACATACATCACGTGACACACACAGTCACGTGACACACGACACACACCGTTATGTAACACACACTATCACGTGACACACACACGCCATCACGTGACACACACAATCACGTGACACACACACACCGTCACGTGACACACAAAGACGCCACGTGACACACACAAACACGCCACGTGACACACACACACCGTCACGTGACACATCACACCGTTACACACCATCACACACGCACCGTCACATGACACAGACACGCCGTTACGTGACACACACATACATCACGTGACACACACACTGTCACGTGACACACGACACACACCGTCATGTAACACACACAATCACGTGACACACACACGCCATCACGTGACACACACACACCGTCACGTGACACACACACGCCGTCATGTGACACACACACCGTCACATGACAGACACGCCGTCACGTCACACACACACACCATCACACACAGTCACATGACAGACACATACACACCGTCACGTGACATACACACACACCATCACGTGACACAAACACGCCACTTGACACACACACGTCACGTGACACACGTGACACACACGTCACGTGACACACACACCGTCACGTGACACACACAAACACGCCACTTGACACACAAACACGCCACGTGACACACACAAACACGCCACGTGACACACACCGTCACGTGACACACACAACACATATCGTCACGTGACACGTCACACCGTCACACACCATCACACACACACCGTCACATGACACACACGCCGTTACGTGACACACACATACGTCACGTGACACACGCCGTCACGTGACACACACACACCGTCACATGACAGACACGCCGTCACGTCACACACACACCATCACACACACAGTCACACACAGTCACATGACACAGACACATACACACCGTCACGTGACACACACACACCGTGACGTGACACACACACCGTGACGTGACACACACACACCGTGACGTGACACACACACACCATCACGTGACACAAACACACCGTCACGTGACACACACAAACACACCACGTGACACACATGTCACGTGACACACACACACACACGTCACGTGACACACACAAACACGCCACGTGACACACACACACCGTCACGTGACACACACACACCGTCACGTGACACACACAACACATATCGTCACGTGACACGTCACACCGTCACACACCATCACACACACACCGTCACATGACACACACACCGTTACGTGACACACACATAGGTCACGTGACACACACACACCGTCACGTGACAAACACACGCCGTCACGTGACACACACTATCACGTGACACACACACCGTCACGTGACACACACACGCCGTCACGTGACACACACACCATCACACACCATCACACACACAGTCACATGACACAGACACATACACACCGTCACGTGACACACACACACCGTGACGTGACACACACACACCGTGACGTGACACACACACACCATCACGTGACACAAACATACCGTCACGTGACACACACAAACACGCCACTTGACACACAAACACGCCACAAACACGCTACGTGACACACATGTCACGTGACACACACACACACACGTCACGTGACACACACACACACACGTCACGTGACACACACAAACACGCCACTTGACACACAAACACGCCACGTGACACACACAAACACGCCACGTGACACACACACACCGTCACGTGACACGTCACACACCGTCACATGACACACACACACCGTCACGTGACACACACACGCCGTCACGTGACACACACACGCCGTCACGTCACACACACACACCATCACACACCATCACACAAAGTCACATGACACAGACACATACACACCATCACGTGACATACACACACCATCACGTGACACAAACACGCCACTTGACACACACACGTCACGTGACACACGTGACACACACACGTCATGTGACATACACACCGTCACGTGACACACAAAAACACACCACGTGACACACACACACCGTCACGTGACACACACACCATCACGTGACACACACACCGTCACGTGACACACACAAACACGCCGTTACGTGACACACACACATGCGTCACGTGACACACACACTGTCACGTGACACACGACACACACCGTCATGTGACACCCACTATTACGTGACACACACACCGTCACGTGACACACACCATCACACACACACCGTTACATGACACAGACAAGCCGTTACGTGACACACACACATACGTCACGTGACACACACTGTCACGTGACACATGACACACACCGTCACGTGACACACACATCACGTGACACACACACCGTCACGTGACACACACAAACACGCCGTTACGTGACACACACACATGCGTCACGTGACACACACACTGTCACGTGACACACGACACACACCGTCATGTGACACCCACTATTACGTGACACACACACCGCCACGTGACACACACACACACCGTCACGTGACACACACACGCCGTCACGTGACACACACTATCACGTGACAAACACACCGTCACGTGACAAACACACCGTCACGTGACACACACACGCCGTCACGTGACACACACACCGTCACATGACAGACACGCCGTCACGTCACACACACACCATCACACACAGTCACACACAGTCACATGACACAGACACATACACGCTGTCACGTGACACACACACACCGTCACATGACAGACACGCCGTCACGTCACACACACACCATCACACACAGTCACACACAGTCACATGACAGACACATACACGCCGTCACGTGACACACACACACCGTCACATGACAGACACGCCGTCACGTCACACACACACCATCACACAGTCACATGACACAGACACACACACGCCGTCACGTGACACACACACACCGTCACATGACAGACACGCCGTCACGTCACACACACACCATCACACACAGTCACACACAGTCACATGACACAGACACATACACACCGTCACGTGACATACACACACACCATCACTTGACACAAACACGCCACTTGACACACACACGTCACGTGACACACACACGTCATGTGACACACACACCATCACGTGACACACACAAACACACCACTTGACACAGAAACACACCACGTGACACACACAAACACGCCACGTGACACACTCACACCGTCACGTGACACACACACCGTCACGTGACACACATGTAGTGTGTGCAGGAGACATCATCTTCCTCACTCTTCCTCTCTGGACCAGACAGGATACCTAGCGACACCTCAAAGACTAACACATTCCTTCCCCCAAGGCCTTTTGATCAGGTCAGGACCCCCGCCGGGCTCCTAGGGACCCAAGGAACCCCCCCTCTCTCAACAAAAGGGTGGCTCTCCCCATGAAACCGCCAAAAGTAACACTTGGCAGGGCCGAGTAGCCGCTCTGGCGCCATTTGGAAGATAAGGGCCGGGGAAGTAGACTTAACCTGCATCCCAAAGTGGGGGACACACTAAGAGAACAAAGAAACTCTGGAATGTGTAGCAAAAATATGTTTTCCTTATATGTTTTATTAGATTTGAATAACACATCCTGTGGCAGATGATATACCCTAGGTCCCAATGTATTATCTTGCTTATTCAAAGCACACAGCATGTGTTATTAAGATGTTTGTTTTACTCATCAGGGTTTTGTGGCAAGACGGTAATGTTTGGTATCATACTGACACATTTGTGGTAAGGTGATTAAATATGTCACTTGCATCCCAAAAGGATCAAGAAAAACAATGTTTCCAAACCTAGGTGGAAATGCAGTTTTTGGCGAATGTTAATCACTGAGCATCAGGCCATAAATCTGAATGCATGCAAATGAGGGAAACACCTACGTTCCCGACTTGCTATAAAGCCCGCTGAGCCCTTGGCTCTCTCTCACTTCTCTCTCGAAATCTCACCAACGAAGAAAGCAGGGCAACTCCTGCAACGGGCGAACGGGCAAAAACTCAGGCGGAAGGACATCAAGAAACATCAAGAAACAGAACTCCACCGTCCTGCAGCCCGTCCCGCAGCCTGTCCTGAAACTAAGTTTGAACCTGGCTCCAAGCTCTTCTCCAAGCTCAACGACCAGATCAGCTCTACGGTGAATATCGACAAGGTGCCCGCTCGAATTCACTCAACCTGATCCAGAAGACTACGTAACCACGTCAGAAGCCAGCCGCTCCGCTACTCTGCTACCTGAACGACGTGTGCCAACACGTCGACTCTTCCCTCTATCTTCACTGAGGTGAACTGTTGGCACGACTACCCTGACGAACCACGGCCCCGGACCGCTCTCCACATCGGCCCTCCGGACATCGACCGGCCCCGCCCAACACGTGCGTGTGTTTACCTGGCTACTGCGACTGCGCAACGGTTACCACGGAGACGAGGACGCCGCTGACACCCTGCAAACCAGACGGTAACCAACTTTCTTGTTGATGCACGGGTGATGCCAAGGCAGTGTTGAACTGTGAAAGTGAGGTTAGAATACTCTCTCTCTCTCTCTCTCTCCACTATTCTCTGTCCTTCTGTCCCAAGTCTCCCGGAAACTGTCAGCTGTCCTCCAAGCCATCTTTCGCTGTGGCCACATGGTCGCAATTAGACGTATTACAGCTCAGGTCGTTTTGTCGGTGCCAATTTCCTTGCCATCCTTGATCCCAATATCATTTGCCATTCTTATATTGCCGTTTTACTGCCATTATCTGTTTTAGTTTAGTATACATTTATTCATTTTATTGGTGTTATAATTAATAAAATCTTTGCATTTATAAAGAACTGTTTTTGTGTCATTGATATATCCTGGACATGAAGGTAGAGAATCACTGTAATCTAGAGCTCACTTCTTTTGATTATTAGACTGATATCCTTATAAAGAGACTATTCCAGTGTAAACTGGTGGTGCCCCAAGAGTGTTAATTGATAAGATATTAATTACGAAGAATAACTTCAATAGTTGTCAATTGTTAGAATTGACTAAATAGTCTCATCGTTCATAACGAAGCTCAACACGCTACACACACACCGTCACAGTCACATGACACAGACACATACACACCGTCACGTGACACACACACCGTCACAGACATCATCACATAGTAACGTGACACACACACGTCACACGTCACGTGACACACACCGTTACGTGACACACACCATCACACACACACAATCACACACACACCGTCACATTACACAGACACGCCGTTATGTGACACACATACACCATCACGTGACACACACACACACACACACACGTCACGTGACACACGACACACACCGTCACGAGACACACACAAACATGCCACGTGACACACACACACGTCACGTGACACATACACGTCACGTGACACACACACACTGTCACGTGACACACACACACACACACACTGTCACGTGACACATACACGTCACGTGACACACACACACTGTCACGTGACACACACACACCGTCACGTGACACACACACACCATCACGTGACACACACAAATACGCCACGTTGTGTGTGTGACGTGACGGCGTGTCTGTCAGGTGACGGTGTGATGTGTCATATGTGTGTCTCATGACGGTGTGTGTCGTGTGTCACGTGTATATGTGTTAGGGATGCACCGAAGTGAAAATTCTTGGTCGAAGCCGAAGCCGAAGCATAATGGAACACTTCGGCCGAAGGCCGAATAATACCGAATACTTTTTGCAATTTTCATTTATTTTTCCATTTTTTCCAACATTGCATAACACAGCACAATAGCCTATAACTTAAAATAATAAATTAGTAAAATAAAATATTTTATCTGGCTATCCCCCCCCCCCCCCCCACACACACACACCCAATAGCCTATTAGCCCTTTAACTGACTGCTGAAAGAATGTAACGTAGTAGGCTATATCTACAACGACGTCTATATCGACGTCCGAGCTCCATATATCTGTGGTGAAGCTGAGCGCTGTAATATCTGTAGCTAAGAGCTCGTGGATGTGAGCTGAGACAACGTTATACAGCTCAGGTAAGCACACGTCTGAGAAATACCGTCTACTAGGTATAGTGTAACGAGGCTCAATATGCTCCATAAGCCTGCGAAATCCAACGTCCTCTACTACAGAGAATGGTTGATCATCCAACGCGATGAATTCCATTACCATTCCATGCCTTTTGCTTTGGCACTGTCACTGGCAAACTTTTTTGCCTTTTCAAAAACGGCAGCCACAGATGGAGTGGATGTGCTCGCGCTGAGCCCGGGACTGTGAGACTCAAGTTTCCTCTTCCCGGCGGTCTCTTTCTCATACTCGGCGTGCTTTTCGATGTGTTTTGATTTCAAATGATTGATTAGACTTGTAGTGCTATAGCTCTTAGCCGAAGTACCCCCTCTAGAAAGCTGAGCTGAACAATACATGCATGTTGCTAATTTCGGGTCTTTGTCAGAGATTTTGAAATGCCTCCATACCGCTGACATGTTTGCTGCGTTTTACACTACGCGCGCCTGGCTCCTGCATGGGTGCTATTTGATCACGCCATCAAAACCGTCATTATTTGGTAAAAAAAAATCTGGCCTTTTCATTTATTCAGCCGAATATCGAAGATGTGTTTTTTTGCGATATTCGGCCGAATAACTTTGGTTGCCGAACATTCGGTGCATCCCTAACATGTGTGTGTGTGTGTCACGTGATGGTGTATGTGTGTCACGTAACACCGTGTATGTGTCTGTGTCATGTGACTGTGTCCGTCAAGTGACACACACACGCCTTCACGTCACACATACACCGTCACACACACAGTCACATGACACAGACAGACCGTCACGTGACACACCATCACGTGACACACACACGCTGTCACGTGACACGCACCGTCACATGACACACACACCATCACGTAACACAAACACGCCACGTAACACACACACACCGTCACGTGACACACACTACACACACCGTCACGTGACACGTCACACCATCACACACACACACACACAATCACACACACACCGTCACGTGACACACACACACCATCACGTGACACAGACACACGTCACGTGACACACACAAACCATTACGTGACACATACAAACACGCCACGTGACACACACCATCATGTAACACACACAAACACACCATCACGTGACACACACACACCATCACGTGACACACACACACCATCACATGAAACACACAAACACATCATCACGTGACACACACACCATCACGTGACACACACACACCATCACGTGACACACACACACCATCACATGAAACACACAAACACATCATCACGTGACACACACACCATCACGTGACACACACACACCATCACGTGACACACACACAGCGTCACATATATCATCACACCGTCACGTGACACACACCATCACGTGACACACACACCATTATGTGACACATATCACTTGACACGTCACACCGTCACGTGACAGACACGCCATCACGTCACACACACACACACACACACACCACACACAGTCACATTCCCGTCACATGACACACACACCGTCACATGACACACCGACAGTCACGTGACACACACACCGTCATACTGTCACACATCATCACAGTCATGTGACACACACGCCGTCACATGACACACACACGTCACGTGACACACACCATCACGTAACACACACACACCATCACGTGACACACACATCACGTGACACACACACACCGTCACGTGAAACACACAAACACGCCACGTGACACACACACACCATCACGTGACACACACACGTCACGTGACACACACAAACACGCCACGTGACACACACACACACACACCGTCACGTGACACACACAAACACGCCACGTGACACACCGTCACGTGACACACACCGTCACGTGACACACACACAGTCACGTAACACCGTCACACACGCCATCACACACACACACAATCACACACACACCGTCATGACAGACACGCTGTTATGTGACACACATACACCATCACGTGACACACACACGTCACGTGACACACACCGTCACGTGACACGTCACACCGTCACACACACCATCACACACACAATCACACACCGTCAAATGACATGGACACGCCGTTACGTGACACACATACACCATTACATGACACACGACACACACCGTCACATCACACCGTCCCGTGACAGACACACCGTCACGTAACACACAAACACACCATCACGTGACACACACACACCATCACGTGACACACACACACACGTCACACATATCATCACAGTCACGTAACACACACGCCGTCACGTGACACACGACACACACCGTCACGTGACACGTCACACCGTCACATGACAGACACACCGTCACACACACACACACACACATCATCACAGTCACGTGACACACACACGCCGTCACGTGACACACACGCTGTCACGTCACACACACACACCGTCTCACACACACACACACACCACACACAGACACATTCCCGTCACATGACACACACACTATCACGACACACCGACAGTCACGTGACACACACCGTCACACACATCACACAGTCACGTGACACACACACACCGTCACGTGACACACACACGTCACGTGACACACACACGTCACGTGACACACACCATCACGTAACACACACAAACACGCCACGTGACACACACACTGTCACGTGACACACACACGTCACGTGACACACAAACACGCCACGTGACACACACAAACATGCCACGTGACCTACCATCACGTGACACAGTCACGTAACACCGTCACACACGCCATCACACACACACACACACACCGTCATGACAGACGCGCTGTTACGTGACACACATACACCATCACGTGACACACACACATCACGTGACACACGACACACACGTCACGTGACACACACCGTCACGTGACACACACCGTCACGTGACACGTCACACCGTCACACACACCATCACACACACACACACACGACACACACCGTTACGTGACACACGACACACACGTCACGTGACACACACGTCACGTGACACGTCACACCGTTACACACACCATCACACACACACACGACACACACCGTTACGACACATATCACTTGATATGTCACACCGTCACGTGACAGACACGCCGTCACGTCACACACACACACACACACCCGTCACATGACACACACACCATCACGTGACACACACACACCGTCACGTGACACACACAAACACACCACGTGACACACTGTCACGTGACACCGTCACACACACACACACACACATACCGTCATGACAGACACGCCGTTACGTGATACACATACACACGTCACGTGACGTCACACCGTCACGTGACAGACACACCGTCACATCGTCAGTCACATGACAGACACATACACACCGTCACGTGACACACACACACACACCGTCACATGACACACCCCGACACAGTCACGAGACACAAACACACCGTCACACCATCACACCGTCACGTGACACACACACGGCGTCACGTGACACACACCATCACGTGACACACACCGTCACGTGACACACACCGTCACGTGACACACACACCGTCACATGACACACACACCATCACGTGACACACACACCATCACGTGACACACAAACACGCCACGTGACACACACACCATCACGTGACACACAAACACGCCACGTGACACACAAACACCCCGTCACGCGACACACACACGTCACGTGACACACACACACACAACACACACCGTCACATGACACAGACACGCCGTTACGTGACACACATACACCATCACACGTCACGTGACACACGTCACACCATCACGTGACAGACACGCCGTCACGTCACACACAAACCGTCACACACAGTCACAAGACACATACACACCGTCATGTGACACACACACACACCGTCAAGTGACACACACACAGTCACGTGACGGTGTGACGTGACTCACACCATGACCTTCAGAGGGCGTCAAACAGAGGGTTAGTAGACAAATAATAAACAATCATTTCTGCCTAACATAGGGCTCCTACAATGACATCCTATTCCCTTTGTTGAACAGGCCTGTCTTAATGTTCTGTTCTCCCTCAGCGTGCTCTCTGTGAGCCTATGTTGAGATCAACAGCCAGATAAACTCTTAACCATAATTTCCTCCAAGGAACAGTCAAGTGTTGTTTGGCAGGATTTTATATGGAAAAGTGTGAAACTGAAAATACAAAACAATATGATATCAGGTATAAGGTAATTTACAGGTAAACAGGTAAGTAATGACATCATAAGGTGATTTTCAGGTAAACAGGTAAGTATTAGCTGCTATACATTCAACATGTGCTATGTGCTACCATTAACAGAAAGTTAGCTTGTAGACTTAATCCAACTTAATCAAATATTAGCTTGATATGAACATAAAACACTCTAATGTTATAAAACTTACAGAAGACACACGAATGGATGACAGTGGATTGTAGGTTGATAGGCTTCATAAATGTTGTGTGGCCAACCTCACTGACAACTAGTGATGTTACGCTTGATACCGGGGCTTCGAAGCGTGTATCGAGAACGTAGGGTAGTTTCTCGTGAACCTATGTATCGGGGCGTGTACCATTTTTACGTCATTACGTCACAATGACGTTTGAAGCCTCATTCACGTACGTGCTTCAGGAATGGATTCGGGTTTGGCGGGCAGTTTTGAATCACGGATATAAGGAAAGAAATTGTTGTTGTTGTTGTTATTGTCTCTGTGTGTAATGCTGCTGCTGCACTGCAATTTCCCAGCTTGGGATTAATAAAGTACATCTATCTATCTATCTATCTAAATTCCCCCATAATTCGTGGGTTGTAGTAGGACAGGAGACTTTTGAGACAGTGTTGAGATAGTGGTGACATCGGTTTGAGATGGAGCCACAGAGAAAGCGTAGATTTTCCCCAGTATGGGCATACTTTGATTTAATTTCTCCCAATAAGGTATGTCTATACATAGGTGTCATGCCATAAGTAGATACAGATATCATGTCTATTATATCTACATTGAATTGCTTGGGAGGTGTCATGGTCCCAGCCCGGCCCCCGGAGTTTCCCCATGTTTTTACCTCCCCTGTTTGTCTCTGTGTCTGTCTCCGTGTGGTTGTGTGTGTGTATGTCAGGGGTGTGGCTTCCTCTCCCGGCCCTACCTCTCCTCCACACCTGTCTCCCATCAACCCATCAACTCTGCAGTACTTAAACCCCGGCTCTTCATCCACTCATCGCCAGATTGTTCTGCAAACTACCTTGGTAGACACCTTCTCGGCCTCTCTAGTAGAAAACCTATTATCGTGTGAATATATATGTTTAACTGTGTGTTTCTGTCTCCAGTGTTCCCCTGTGTGCCTCCTCCCTCGTGTCTCCTCGCCTGCCTGCTCCAGCCCCAGTCTGCTTCCCCGGCTCCCTGTCCTCCCTCCGGTCTCCCCTGTCCCTGCCTCACCTGCCTGCCCCCTCTCCAGTCTGCCTCCTCCGCTCCGGCCTCACCACTCCCCCGGTTCCCCCAGCCTGGCCACTGAACCCCTCACCTTCTCATCAACTCCTCCATTAAATCCTCTTTTTCCGTAACAGGAGGGTCCTTACTTTCCTTTTTAACAATGTATTTTATTCTTAAGGTGAAGTGCTTGTTGTGCACCAAGGAATTGATGTACAATAACAATACTTCAGGTATGCTTAGGCATTACCGTGCCTTGCATGAGTCGAGGGGGAGAATGCTGTTCCATTCATTGAAGGTAGGCCATCTTCAAAAAGTTTTATATAATGTTAACAAACGTTTTATTATGAAGTAGTGTTTGCTTAATAATTCTGACTGAAATTAATAAGTTCATGTCATTTTGTCCTAGCAACCAGGAAGCATGAGCTGGATGAAACACTGGTGAATATGGTTGTTAAGGACACAGCCATTCTCAGTGGTGGAGGACGAGGGCATTCGGGAGTTGGTACATAAACTGGACCCTACCTATGTTCTCCCTACTAGGCAGGTGTGTATGTGTGTATGGAAAAAGCAGGGGACACATTTTACATTTTTGACTGGACAATCAAGCACTCTTCTTTTTCTTCAGGCTTTAAAGGCCATGGTTGAGGCCAAATACAAGGAGTCCAAGGAAAAGGCAAAGGCTCAGTTGCAGAAGGTAGCTGCAGTGAGCCTCACTTCTGACATGTGGACATCCATGACCATGGACGCATACCTTGCTGCTACCTGCCATTATGTGGATGACCGCAGTCAGTTCTTGGCTCTTGAGCAGACCCCTGGGCCCCACGACATCAGAACAAAGACGAGGAAATTGGTTGGCTACTTCAGAAGCAGCACCACTGCAAAAGGTATATGGCATTTCATTAATACTATATATTTAGTATCCTACTGTATCTTTATTACTGTGTCTCCTTGTAATTCAATTTGTTTTGGATGCAGCTATGTTTCTGTGTTACTGCTGAAGTGACAGTAGAATTTACAATAAATTGTACTGAATCAAAGGATAGTAACTAATTTTCCATCCTATCCTCTTAAGGAGTGGCTAACCCAGGTCCAAGTACAAATGGGGCGACAACAATTGAAGCTCATCCAGGAGGTGGAAACACGTTGGAACAGTACATTCCAAATGTTCCAACGTCTCTATGACCAACGTCTCTATGACCTAAGAGAGCCAGTTTGGGCAGCCTTGGCATCGCTTCGATCCCCCCACTGACAGCAGAAGAATATAATAATGTAGGTGAGTGCCTGTGTGTGCTGTCCCCCTTTAACGATGCTACTGAGGAGAAGAGAGTTTCTGGCTCCAAGGTGATTCCTCTCTTGAAGATGTTAGAACAGTCTTTGCAGGAAGAAATGCCATCAATGGCTACAGTCATGGCAGCTCAACTAGGAGAGCAGCTCATAAGGCTGTTGAGAGAGAGAGGCTTTTCACAATGCAGTCCATGAGCATCATGTCATTGGCAACACTGCTGGACCCCAGGTTCAAAACACTTGGATTTTTCACCCACCACAAAGCAAATGAAGCTGTAAAAAGGCTGACATCAGAATGTGCCACACTCCTGAGATCAACACCTTCGCCACCATCATCAGCACAATCACAACCATCAACCTCACAAAGTGCAACACCCAGGGTTGGGTTTCTGCCGGCAGAAACCTATTTCTGCCACACGGCAGGCAGAAAGTGGCAGAAACCACTTTCTGCCGGCAGAAAGTGGCAGAAACTAGCAATTCCGTAAATATTGAAAATGTTGCAGCCACTGGCTCAGCAATTGAAGTAAATTTATAGTAAGATTGTGGGATGCTTCTTAAGGATTGCTAGTTGAGAATTTATTAGGGTTTCAAGAACAGAGAAATTGGCAGAAACAACTAATATGAAAAACACAATCAAGTTTATTTAGTTGATATTCATACAGCCAGGGTTGGCAGTTTCTGCCGCTTGCCTTTTCCTTGCCAAAAGTTGACATGCTTAAATGGCAGTTGAGTCTATAAATTAATGCAGCAGTATAAACTCAGTTTTGATGTTATGATGTTATGTTATGCTGTATGAATATCAACTAAATAAACTTGTGTTTTTCAAATCAGTAGTTTCTGCCAATTTCTCTGTTCTTGAAACCCAAATAAATTCTCAACTAGCAATCCTTAAGAAGCATCCCACAATCTTACTATAAATTTAGGTTGCTGGTTCAATTGCTGAGCCAGTGGCTGCACCATTTTCAATATTTCCTGAATTGCTAGTTTCTGCCGGCAGAAAGTGTTTTCTGCCACTCTCTGCCTGCCGTGCGGCAGAAATAGGATACAGCGTAACATAACATCAAAACTGAGTTTATACTGCTGCATTAATTTATAGACTCAACTGCCATTTAAGCATGTCAACTTTTGGCAAGGAAATGAAGGAACCCAGTATAGTCAGTCAATCACTAATCCATTGTGATTAGGTGCACTACAATGTTGAATTCAATAGTCCACGTCTGTATGTCCTCTGAGCATCCTGTAACAGAGAACCAACTTTGCAGAACAGCCAATGAAATAAGTAAGTAACTGCCAATTTTGACTGAAATACATGGTCTACAGGACTATTTCTGCCATTTCTGCAAAAATGATGGCTGAAACATATTTCTGCCCTGCCGGCAGAAACCTATTTCTGCCATGGCAGAAACCGGCAAGCGGCAGAAACTGCCAACCCTGGCAACACCATCAGGTGATGTTTCTTATACATTTTTGAGTTGGTGAGATGTAACTAATTACTTTAATTATATTAACAGGGTAGTTACCCATGTCACAAAGTTTGCTACATTCACTAACAATGTTTGTCAACATTTCTTAGGCAAAAACCTCTGGAGGCATCTAGACAACAGTGTAGTTGAGACCACAAATACACAGAGTGCGACTGCTGGCGCCACAACGGAGGTCCAGCGATACTTGGCTGAACCAAACATCCCAAGATCTGAGGACCCATTAAAATACTGGTCTGCACAGCGAGCCATCTACCCCCACCTGTACCAGCTGGCACTGGGATTTTTGTGCACCCCTGCGTCATCTGTTCCATGTGAACGTATGTTCTCTAAGACAGGGGACATTGTAACCAAAAAAAGAAACCGGCTGAGCCCTCACACTGTGGAACAACTGCTATTTCTAAATAAAAATCAATAATTTTCATCCTTCTGAATAAAAATCAATCATTGTCATCCTCCATCACCTATGCCCAGTTACACAAGCACTTTCCCTGTCCTCAAACCAGTTACATAAGCATATTCAAAACCCCATACACCGCCCAGTTAAAAGAAGCACTGTCACTCATCAGTTGAAGGCTTCTGTAGCTATATTTAAATCTTATCATACTGATAATTACACCAATGGACTATACAACTGGTACTTACCAGATGGCAACAAAGGGGGAGTGTCTTTTAGTGTCAGCTTGGGGCTGGAGCAGGTATAGGCCTAAAAGCTAGTTTGACATACATTTGTGCCATAATAATCACCATCATCACCCCCACCACCATGACTTGTCAAGCACTACTCAAAACAATGACACAACCGGCCAGATTCAAAAAACACACAGCCAGATTTAACGTAACGTTAAGGGCAGATATCGACGTGGCATCACATTGTCTCATTAATGACTGTTGGCTAGCAACCTGTTTCACAGGTGTGTTTTATGTGGCACTACCGATAAGGGAGCACATACAATACATGCAATTAAACTGCACACTCACTTGCATTCCAGCCTTTGACTAGCTGTATCACAAGCCTCAAAGGTTTTGAACAGGAGGTGGGCAGAAGTGCCCCACAGGAAGAGCAGGGGAGCGTGAGCTGGAAGGCCGCCTGGAGTGGATTTCTGCACGAGACAAGAGATGAAATAGAAATGTTAGCAAAGGTTCCTTTTCCTAGATAAGATGGCGCCGCTCCAGGTGGCAGCCTGTAGCCGCAACTGCAATTTCCCAGCTTGGGATTAATAAAGTACATCTATCTATTTTAGGAGTCAGTAAAGGATAAGTGAATGAAAGTGAGTTGATTTGGCATTATTTGCTAAACCATGACATCCTATTCCCTTTGTTGAACAGGCCTGTCTTAATGTTATAAGCTCCATTTTTTTGAGCCTGTGGGCCTGTGAGCGGTGCAAGCATGTGAAATGTTGCTGCTCTATTAGCTATGGGTAAATGTCCCTACGTACCATATAAGCCCACTTGCAACTTCTATAAGTCAAATAAAAAAAACAACTATATCATAATTTTTTGCTGTGTGATGTTTCTTCCAATGAAGCTGCTTGTTACATAAATTACACTTTTTATTGTAAGCCAATCAGATTTGTCGATATTGAGTTATCGAAGCACATGAATGACATGTGCCTGCTGATCCCAGAAGAAGTTGCAAAAAAACGAGAAATTCAACGATCAGAATCCTACCAAGAGCGTGTGCAAATATTGACTTTGTCACCCTTTACCATTGAAAGGACTATGAATGAATTTGAAACGACCAATTACCAATTATTGCTGCTAAATAAAGAATATTACACCTCTGAAACTTTTATATGTTTTAGTTAACATGTGGGAGATTAAATTTCAGGAAAGCCAAGATGGGTTTTGGTCATGACAGGAATCTATGCATGTAGAAAATTTACATTATAATGCATTTTATCAATCATCTCTGTGGGTATGCATTTTTGAATCTGTATTGCTGCTAAACAAAAAATATTACACCTCTGAAACTTCTGTATATTTTAGTTAACATGTGGGTGATTAAATTCCAGGTAAGGTAATCTCAAGGTCACGTGATCCACAAGGTCAATTTCAAGGTCATAGCAAAGGTCAAGAGGTCAATGTACCCCAATATACTCTAATCTGAAAAATAATGATATATTTTGAATCTCTGTCAAGTTCCCTTTCCAAAGCTACCATTCTTTTGAAGATTGGCCCAGTAGTTCCTGAGGGTTCAAATGTTGGCGACCATGCCCCTTTTTGCACAAAATCTCAAACTTTGAGGGTCCGTATCTCCCAAACCACTGGTCTGACTGACCTGAAATTTGAGATTTGGTGTTGTGGGATCCCAACCAACAAATACACATTTCATCAAATTCTGAGATGGTCGGGCTTAAAATGTCTGTTATTTTGGGTGATTTGACACGGAATGACCCTTAAACAAATCAAGGAACTCAAAAGCCTTTTGGAGGAATGTCAGTTCTGGCCGTTGGAGACTTCTACCAGCTACCACCAAGTGGACAGGCTAAACCTCTTTGTGTGATGGAGCCGTGTGTGATAGACCTCTGGCAGAGCGATTTTCAAATGATCATGTTGACGGAGATCATGCGGCAGAGAGAGGATGTCGCTTTTGCTGAGATTTTAAACAGGATCTGCGTGAAACAAAAGGAAGATGTGTTGTCTGAAGAGGATAGAGCTTTGCTTTCCTAAGCCGTCACTGACCCAGCGCATTGCCCAAATGATGTATTGCACATTTTGCAACTAATAAGCAGGTGGACGAACACAACAAAGCAACATAGCTCTGCTCCACACAAATATCATAAACAGTAAGACTACCGCCCCCTTAGAACGACACAACATCCGCGTGTCAGTGTCTGGACAAGGTGAAGTCATCCACAGTGATGACGATCTGTACAGCAGACGAAACAGCTCCACATTGTCAACAGAAAGAATCCTCCCTCAAAAAAAAAAAAAAAGTGTGCAGAAGTTATCATATAGTTCAGATTTTTCGGTTTCACTATCCATCACATTCAAATTGACAAAAAAAACATTACAATAACTATAATAAACATTTTAGAACTAAATTGTCTATTTTGTCATTTCCATTACACAAATACATACATCTGTCCTTACAGATGCGCGCACGCACACGCACACACACACACTTCAAATACACACACATTGCCTTTACTAGCAGTGCTGCCTGCATGTTGCATTTACTTAGCTTCGAGGCCGCAATTACGCCGACAGAGGTGGCCGGCTAACGGCTCATTACAACTTTGAAGGTTTCCCAAAGAGAAAGAGTTGATACACAGCGATTATAGCCTAACGATCGAGATTCTAAGTAACTGTAGACAAAACCTTTTTTTCCTACTCCACGTAGATCATAAACCCTTGAATATAAAAACGGCTCATTGAAATCAGTTGAGAAATGTAAACGTTATAATGCTTTTTCATCCAGAAAAACTGCAGCTCCCCCGTTTACGTTTATTTGATTACAGGCCAGTCTTGCCCGGTCCAATATGGTTTACGTACGATCCACAGGCCAATGCGACATCTATGTATATATGTCTATGAGTTACTTGAGGAAATAGTTATGACCTTCAACTTAATGTTACAACTCATTTATCAGAATGTCGAAAAGCTGTCCAGAACTTTTGCGGGAGGCAGCCAATGTAACCCTCTAGACCCCAGTAGAATTCTAGAATGTTGCTGCAGTTCACTGAGAAAGTTAAATGAGCATTTTCTTACTCATTCCAAACAAGCTCGTCTGGTGTTCAACCACCCCAAGTTCTCCCATACAACTACCCTTCTCTGTTCTCTACACTGGCTCCCTGTAGCAGCTCGCATCCAGTTCAAGATGGATCCAGTTCAAGTTCGAGTTTTCTCTGTTCTGGCCACTGATGTCAGGGCACTAAGTCTCTGCCCATCTTTCAGCGCAGGCTGAAAACCCACCTCTTCAAGAAACACTACCCTGAACCTTCCTCTTAGCACTAGCCTATTTGTCTTCACTTATTTGTCTAAGCTCTTGTTTATTAGCACTTGTTTATTTGATTCACTTATTTGTCTTAGCTCTTGTTTATTTGATTTACTTATTTGTCTCGTTTGTTTCAGTAAAAAGTAGGTAGCTAACTTATTGCACTTTTACCTGGTTATGCTCTTAGTTGCTTGTTTAAGAAGGAAATGCACTTACGATTTATGGTGACTAGTAGTTCTCTTGCCTACCTATGTAGCTTATACATAATGCAGTTATTGTAAGTCGCTTTGGATAAAAGCATCTGCTAAATGACTGTAATGTAATGTTTACTTTATTACTGGTATCCAAAGTTGTTTAATTAATACAAGTGCTCGTTGACAGAACGGACATGTTAAATTACTGTTTTGATGTACATTTTCTGTGGTAATATTTCAGCAGTCTATTGACGTATGTAATATTTCAGGTCTGTAGATATTCAGTAATTATACACACATTTGTACTGGCATTTGTATTTACAGTATGTGGTTACCTTGATAATTCAGTTATTCATTCATATTCATTATACACATGATCTGAGGAAAGTTGTATCCGTTCAACTTTCACTCTAACAACCTTTTCAGGGCTTTTACACTAACTAGTGGCTGGATTCCCACTCATTTATCTAGCTACTACTCCATCCATCCTGGCCTTAGCGGACAGTACGCATTAGTCTAACACTGAAATAATGTGTAGACCAGGCCTAGGCAAACTGCAGTGTACCTGCTATGATGGTAGTAGATGTTGGTGTCGGCCTAACATGACAGCATTTCTCTCTGTATTGCTTAAACACAACCTCCCTCCCTCCCTCACTCACCTGGGCTTCAAATATGCAGGAACTCAAACCAAACAGGCGTTTGGCCTTTTCATTCACAAATCCAACTCTGTAGAATTGTTAGACATGCACAATACCAAAACAAAGTCATCATCTTCATCTCAAGATCCAAGGTAATACACAGCATGTTCAATCAAAGAGGAATATACTGAAAGAGCATAAATATACGTACATTACTAATGTCTGCTGAGGGGAATAAAGGAAGATTCACCCGATGAGTTTTGATTTCTATTACATTTCATAATGTTCAAACAACAATTACACACAGAAACTGTGAATTCATGAGTATGAGAGACAAGAATTGGGGGATGGGATTTATAGAGTACAAAGTGGCTGTTAAACAAACAAGATGCCATGCGGGAAAAGCAAAAAGTAAGCAGGCGAGATTGAGGGTCCACCCTCCACTTCTGCCTCCTAGCAGTCTCTCTACCTGTTGGTGGGTGTGGCTCCTGACTCCGGCTCCTCCCTGGCTCATCACTACCTCCCGCTCACCTACTCTGCCCCGCACACCTGCAATCCATCAAGTCATCACCTTCCAGTATAAGAACCCCGGCTTTCCATCCACTGATCGCCAGATCGTTGTTTGTACTGCCCCGGCAGTCTCGTTTCTTGGCTGCTTTGCAGTTTATCTCCAAGTTTCTCGTTCAAGGTTCAAGGGTTCAAAGTTTTTTATTGTCATATGCACAAACATTCACAAGAAAGCAAAAGTTGGCAATGAAATTCTTGTGTCTCTCCGACACCTTACGCTAATGCTAAAGACAATATTAACAGACATAATTTAAAAAACACAAGAGATATAATAGAAAAAGTACAAAATATAATAGAAAAAGTACAAAGTTATGAAAGTACAAAAATGATAAGTTATAAAGTGTAGCGGAGTGTAAGGTAACCTCGAAGTAAAGTGGCCTGTTGTGCGTGGGGGGGGCTCAGGTGTGTTTGTTCAAGAGCCTGATGGCCTGTGGGAAAAAACTGTCTGAATCTGGTGGTGTGAGTCCGGATGCTACGGAGCCATCTGCCTGAGGGCAGCAGGCAGAACAGCTTGTGGCTGGGGTGGAAAGGATCCTTAAGGATCTTGCTGGCCTTCTTCCTGCTACGCTGGTGATAGAGGACCTCCATGGAGGGCAGCTCCGACCTGGTGATGCGTCGTGCAGCGTTCACCACCCTCTGTAGCGCCTTCCGTTTGAGGGCGGTGCAGCTGCCATACCAGGCCGTGATGCTGCCAGTCAGGATACTCTCGATAGTGCACCTGTAGAAGTTGCAGAGTATCCTGGGGTCCATGTTGATCTTCCTCAGCCTGCGTAGGAAGAAGAGTCGCTGTCTTGCTGTCCTGGTGATGATGTCGGCGTGGTGGTTCCAGGTGAGGTCCTCGCTGATGTGGACATCGAGGAACCTGAAGCTGCTGACTCTCTCCACCGCCGCCCCGTTGATGTCAATGGGGGCGTGTCCCGTGCTCTGGCCCCTTCTGTAGTCCACAATCAGCTCCTTTGTTTTGCCGACGTTGAGATGGAGGTTGTTGTCCTGGCACCAGGATGACAGGGCTCTGACCTCCTCTCTGTAGGCCGTCTCGTCGCCGTCGGTGATCAGGCCGATGACAGTCGTGTCGTCGGCAAACTTAATGATGGTGTTGGAGCTGTGTTTTGCCACGCAGTTGTGCGTGAACAGGGAGTACAGGAGAGGGCTGAGCACGCAGCCCTGCGGGGCGCCAGTGTTTAGAGTCAGGGTGGAGGATGTGGTGGTACCAACCCGCACTGCCTGGGGCCTGCCCGACAGGAAGCTCAGGATCCAGTCACACAGGGCGGTGTTGAGGCCCAGGTCCCCGAGCTTGATGGCGAGCTTGGAGGGCACAATGGTGTTGAATGCGTTATCCTGTGTCCAGATCCAGTCTCCTTCCCTGACTCCCCGCCTGCTGACCTACCACCGCCTGTCTACCCTGTCTGTCTGTCTCCCTGGTTGCCTGCCTGTCGTCCTGTCTGCCTGTCTCCCCAGCTTGCCATTCCTGCCTTGCCATTCTCTGTACTAATTCCCCAGTAAAACCTGTTTTTTCTCTACCTACGTCTCTGTGTCTGGAGTATGCACTTGGGTCCTGTTAACACGATCGTAACAGGGATTTCCCGTTGCCCATATGCATGCCTGGCATAGACGACATGCTTACAGGCTCCTTACGGGCGCCTCAGTCTCACCTGCTCAAACAAAAGTGGAAATCGATCTATTTAAAGGGCTATGAATCGAGGTCGAATTCTGTCATGGTGTTGAGACAGAAACAGGTCAGATATGATGCTAAACCTCTGACGATTGTTCTGCCATTCTTTCAGGCTATTCTGTTATATACTTTTTGTGAAATGTATGATTAATTTTACAGTTGAAGGTGTAAAAATGCATCATGGGGCATATGGGCGTCAGTACAAATGTACCAGCATTTAGAAGGTTGTTTTCTCGCTAGTGTGAAATAGGTCAAAAGTACGAAATTAGACCGAGGGGCTCAAAGTTACACTAAGTTAACATGCCAATTAGCAGAGTGGGCTTCACTACACAAATCTGTGTTTTTATTGAAATATTCATTACAGTCAATGTTTTCATCCAAAAAGAAAGGTGATCGTCGACACCATGCAGGGATTAAACCGTCAACCCTGAGACTAAGAGTCAGATGCTCTACTAACTGAGCTATCAGAGCCATTGAGCAGGTGGCTGGCTAGTCAATTGGACTTCTGCTGCTAATGTGACAGATGGAATAATGTACATTATCAACATTTGATTGAGAAATCATTTGGTATTAAACACTGAACACTGAATCATTACAGCTTTTCACAAAAATGTGTTCATATATAGATCAAATGAAGAACAAGCACACTAATGGCTGAATTATGATACTTCTAACACAGGCCACGGTGAAGGCTTTGGAAAAAATGAGGAAACTGACATTGGCAGAAGCAGTGACAGAGGTTGACCGTGGGCAGTTAGAGGAAAGATGAGAGAACATGATTTGTTTTTAAAAGAAGAATTTGAAGAGTAAATCTATGAAGATGGTTTGATTGTTTTTCTGAAAGGTCTTTTCATCGGTAACCCGACTGATATTCAGGCGGAAGTAATTCGCATAGCCTTACGTCGGGAGAGGATTTTGAGACCCTGATTAGATGTTCTATGTCCAGGATGGAAGAGCTGTCCGAGATATAATATGCCGTTTACTTCACGGATTAAGCTACCACCACACCGAGCAGTCAAATAAAGTATAAATAGCTTTTCGTGAAAGCAGAGAAATGTGAGTTCCACGTCCCCAGCGTGTCCTTCCACGGCTACATCATTGCCCAGAACCAGATCTGCATGGATCCTGCCAAGGTTTCCGCTGTGGCAGAGTGGCCAGCGCCCACCAACTGCAAGCAGCTGCAGCGCTTCCTGGGATTCGCCAACTTTTACCGGAGGTTCATCCGGAACTACAGCTACATCGCAGCCCCACTCACGGCCCTCACCTCCACCTCCATCCTGTTCCAGTGGACCCCAGAGGCGGAGACTGCTCTCGGGGAGCTGAAGCGTCGTTTTAGCCAGCCCGATCCCTCCTTGCAGTTTATTGTGGAGGTGGACGCCTCAGACACGGGGATAGGAGCAGTGCTGTCCCAGAGGTCCCCACCCGACGGTAAGCTGCATCCCTGCGCCTTCTTCTCTCGCAAGCTTTCCCCCGCAGAGAGGAACTACGACGTGGGCAACCGGGAGCTCCTCACCGTCGTGTTGACACTGGTTGGAGGGAGCTGACCAACCCTTTGTCTTCAGAACGGACCACCGTAACCTCACATACCTACAGACGGCGAAGCGGTTGAACCCACAAAAGGTAGGTAACTAAGCTAGGTAGAAAAGCAACACCAGGGGGCATCAATCCATTGGTTTGAGCCTATATTCTGGTAGTTAATAAAATCACTAAGAATACAAGATTTATTAAACACTGATCAAATATTAAGGCCACATTGTCTGACTGCAACTTAATTGGCTTTACTCTATAATACTGAGTAAAATGGAGAACCATCTTTAAGTTGCAAGACAGCTTGACCCATTGATCCTGCTGAAAGATAAGCCTGCAACATCTGATGTATTTCAGAGAGTGTAAGGCAGTGCTTTGAAAGTAAGCACATTGTCCATGGTCTGATCAAAAGGGCCAAATTTCAGAATCAGTGCTTGGAAAATAATGATGCTTTAGTTTCAGGTTACTTTCTGGGAATAGAGCTTTTCTTGACTCTAAATATTCTTGAATAAGATCAGCAAGATATGCAACCAGAGGCAGATAGATTTTCTGAGCACATATCATGTCTACAATGTCTTTCAGCTGCAGAGTCAACTGCCACACATTATCTGCTGTATCTTTCTGTCACCAATTATGAGAGGCAGCAGCCTTTCCAATTCTGTATGGCCTGAGAGTTTAGCTGCTTGAGGGCTGACCTCACATGGCTTTGTAGAAGCATCAGAGGCGCAGTATTTGAACTGTTTAATGCGCCGATTCAGAGTGGAGTAAGTGAACCATGCGTTTTTCTTTATGAAACACTCAAGATACTTTGCAACATCATAAGACAAAACACCCTTGAAAATGTCATGTCCTTGACAAGGTGGCAAACCTGGCTGACAGACATTTCAAAGAATTGAATACTGACTTGAACGTTACTCCTTCCACACATGCGGTGCATCTTCAGTCTGGAGGCGATCAACAGCAGAATTGTAGCTCTCATTGGTGCTCTCTGGTCCGCACAGATTTGGATCATCACCCTGAAATTCAGATTGGGTTATTAGGCAGTACCAACAGAAATATTGTGAGCAACTGAAATTTTCAGAGGAGCCACCAATGCAATGCAAGCCCAAATTATCTTCAGCAATGCAATACAATTTGACTATTGTTACATCTGATACTACAATCCCATTCTCCTCCAATTCCTTCAAGTCTGCTAGTAATTCAGAGAACAACTTAGCATGCCCAAATTCTTTGAACTCTTTCTCTCTACACAATAAAACAAGTGACATGTGGTCTGTGTCAGACCGTACATGAAGTGGCAAATTAGCAACAGATACATAGACAGCCAGGTGAGCCTTGCACACCTGGAGGAGAAGAACACTCATGTGCGGATGCTGTTCCTGGACTTCAGTTCAGTGTTTAATACCATCATTCCACAGCACCTGGGCTTCAGCACCCCCCTGTGCAACTAGCTGCTAGATTTCCTCACTGAAAGACCAGTCAGTGCGGGTCGGACAGAACACTTCCAGTGTCATCACCCTCAGCACAGGCTCCCCTAGGGCTGTGTCCTGAGCCCTCTGCTGTTCACCCTGATGACACACGACTGCGTCCAACTATATTGTGAAGTTTGCGGACGACACAACAGTGGTGGGCCTCATCAGGGACCTGGCCTATAGAGTGGAGGTGGAGCAGCTGGTGGGCTGGTGCAGCGACAATAACCTGATCCTTAACGTGGACAAAACCAAAGAGATCATTGTCAACTTCAGGAAGAATCAGCCCAGCCACGCTCCACTTCTCATCAACAACACGGCTGTGGAGGTGGTCAGCAGCATCAAGTTCCTGGGGGTGCATATCACAGACGACCTCACCTGGTCTGTGAACACTGCGTCACTGGTCAAGAGGGCACAGCAGCGTCTGCACTTCCTGCGCAGGATGAGGAGAGCCCACCTGCCCCCGCCCATCCTCACTACATTCTACAGAAGCACCATAGAGAGCATTTTGACCAGCTGCATCTCTGTGTGGTGCAGAGGCTGCAGCGCCTCTGACTGGAAGAATGTGAGGAGAGTGGTGAGGACAGCGGAGAAAATCATTGGGACTTCTCTTCCCACCATTCAGGACATTGCACCTAAGCGCTGTTTGTCCCGAGCTACAAACATCATCAGTGACTCCTCACACCCCCACCATGGACTGTTCTCCCTGCTGGCCTCTGGAAAGAGGTTATGCAGCATTCGGTGCACCAGGTTCTGTAACAGCTTCTTCCCCCAGGCCATCAGACTGCTGAACTCAAAATGAAAATATGCCGCTCATTCTGGATACCATGTTTCTATACTGGATACCAGGTCTTTTTGTGCACTCTTCCATACCTCTCCAATTACCCTTTCATATATGAACAATTTTTTGCACTACTGTAAACCCCACAGGTCACTTTACTATGTCCACAGGTCACTTTACTGTTTCACTATTGCACCTTATAGCTATATTTTTGCTGCTGTATATTTTGTTACATCTTATTTATATTTTAACCTTTTGTATCCTAACTCTGTGCTGAGCTATTTGCAAACGAAATTTAATTCTGTGTGCACTTGTTGTATACTGAATGACAATAAAGTCTGTCTATCTAATACTTTATGTCTCCTCTTTACAGAGCCTAAAGGGTTAATGACTTCAACGGCATCTTGGTATAGTAGTAGCTTTGACAAAAAAAAAATCATTGGATTTGAATATCTGACCATCAATAATGTCACTTAGAACATCTGAGGGAAACTCAGTCGAGTGCTCTCCTGACATACAATTCTGCCACAGATCAGATTCTAACAAACATTTCAAAGTCTCTCTCACAGGCACAAAATATCTGTCCTGTTCTCATCTCTTCCTAAAAACATTTCTTAGGCTCCACATAGTTGAACTTTCTTTTTGAAAGACTGAGCTCTTGAGTATGCTGTCCTCATTTGCCCTGTATGACATGCAGAGAACAGATCAAATCCCCTGACAGACTCTCAAACTTTGGTGATGTCCTCATCTGATAATGATGTGTGTTTTTAGCAGTGAAGTAAGTTTACTCAAAGTATATGTCTGACCCAACTCATGCATGTTTTTCATCTCAACAATGTTCTATATGGTCAAAGCAGGTAGTAGAAACTGCCCCTGCAATTTCAAGTAGAATAAACAGAGTTTATAAGAAAAAGAATACTGAAATTTTCTGAGATATCCATATTACCTTCATCTGTGCCTATCTCTGTACCTGCCACTTGAGGGCCAAAGTCATCTGATTCAGTTGGAACAGATGATGACTGAGAAGCAGATTGTTTGTATAAGTCACTGATACTGCGGTCTACAAAATCTCTGTTTCCTGACATGTGGGCGGTAAATGAAGATTTGATCTTGAAAACATCTGTTCATCCTCTCACTGGACAACTTACGGCATGTCCTTCCACAATATTCTCCTTCAAGTGAGTTAATAGATCTTTCGTATCTTGACACTGGCGTTGACACAAAGCCATTGCTCATTTAAAAGCAGTAACAGGGGCAGATACATTATGCCTTGGGTAAAAATCCATATCTATTAAATGTCTGCTTGCAACCGGCTCCAAAGCCCTGCTACTAAACAGGACTACACATTTCCTTTGCCAAGCTTGGGTAAAGTTAGCTAGCTAATGTTCAACACAAAAACCCCTTAAACCCCCCCAGAAAAACCTTGACGATGTTAGACAAAAGTCAACTTTCTCAACTCGTAAGATAGCCAAGTTAACTTGCCCTAAGTTTTTGCAAGGGCAACACAAAACTGCAGAAAAGACAGTGAAGATAACGTAACATTAGGTACCTAACCTAGCAAATTTAAGGTAACATAACGTTATATATATATAATACATATTACAAATCCAAACGAACCTTCTAGAAATCTCTCTCTCTCTGAGGCAGAGACACAGAACAGAGAGTCAGCAGTAGCAGAGACACAGAACAGAGACAGCAACAGCACAGACACACAACAGGGAGACAGCAGCAGCAGAGACACACAACTGGGAGACCGCAGCAGCAGCACAGACACAGAACAGAGACCGCAGTAGCAGAGACACCCAACAGAGAGACAGCAGTAGTAGCAGAGAACACAGAGAGACATCAGTAGCAGACACAACAGGGAGACAGCAGTAGCAGAGACACACAACAGGGAGACAGCAGCAGCAGAGACAAAATAGGGAGACAGCAGCAGCCTGAAAATGCATTCTGTGGACTTAAAAGGTTTCCATATGCATATGCTTTCATAGTCCAGATACAGGACCCTTTGGGAGTCTTTCATTATATGGCTGTGACCTCTCCCATAGGGTACTGTATTGCTCCATTGACTTTTTAAGTCAGTCATGAAATCCAAGATGGCTGACAGACAACTTGAACTCTTCTTCGGCACTTCGGGACGCAAACTGCTCTTCTATTGCTGTCTCTGTTCTGTGTCTCTGCTGTTGCTGTCTCTCTGTTGTGTGTCTCTGCTGCTGCTGTCTCTGCTACTGTTGCCAGTAGATGGCGCATAGGTGGTGCAGAAAGCTCGGCACACTCTTAACTCTCAATTCACTGAAAACTTAAACTAGAATTTGAAGACAAGGTTTGAAACTTTCTCCAGCATGCAACAACAGCAACAGTGCTGTCACATAAGAGTTGCATAGCCTACCATTCCTAAAAGTTTTTTAGTAAGGGAATCGCTTTTAGACTCACAGCGTTACAGCTGATGTCGACAGCAACAGCAAACTAATAACCTCATGTACAAAGGAAATTCCAAAATCGACAAAATGCGGATGAGAGTAAATGCTGACAAATCAATATGGTGCCGGACAAAATGCATGCAGTCTATCACAGAATGGTGTTGGGAATTGTATATTTGGCCGTGGCAAGATTGTCTTGTGTCGGCAAGACAATTACAATACATTGAAATGTGCTAATACACTAAGGCCGTCTGCAGGCCTCTTCTACAGTACAATGCAGGCCTTTTGGTTGCTTTTAATCAATTGGAAATTAGCACAGGAGACATGGTGTTCACAGGTCTAGAGGAAGGTGAGACAGAACTACTTCCACTCTACTCAATTAACATAGGGATGACAGACAGAGGCTGAGGGGGATGAAAGGGTCTATGTAAAAGATCACATGGACGTCTGTATAAAGGAACTGTATCTGCTTGGTGTTCTTTAGAGTATTCTCGTAGGGAGTGACGCTGCCAGATATTTCTCCCTTTCTGCGCTGAACTTTATTAAATACTCATTGAATCCTGAGACTGAGTATGTTGCTGCTTTCTTCTTATGTTCATCACCACGACCAAGAAATAATTCCTAACAATGGATTTCGTGTCACAAAATGCATTTTGTGGACAAAGAAGGCAGCATACAAGTTGTCCAAACCAATCACCGATGGATGTGTTATGGGTCCCAAAATTGGTACCGCAGCAACAATATGAATTTCCTGTAAAACAGGTAGAATCAACATGTAGACAATGAAGACACGTTTTCCAGTTCGTTGTCCAAATTGTATCTCTTTTCAAATTCACAACAGAATATTCAAAACATGGCATTTTCAATGTAAAACCCATTAGGCTACAACATCACAATATTTTTTACCTTTAAACTGCATTCATTACAATATTAAACATTCCCCACAAACAAGTACAGCCCTGCAGCAGTCAACTGCTTTGTTACGTAAGGCACTTAACGATATACACACATATACACAAGGTAGGAGCCCAAATAAAACTCAATGTAAAGTAAATAAACCTAAAACCTAGCGTTCTGCCTGAAAAACTATACTCTGGTAAAGAAAACCCACAAACCGCGGCACCGCGACCGCTAGCTCAGCGGCGTCTGAACCTGCCGTACTAGACAGTGGCGGGATTTAAAGTTCGACAGAAATGCTCGAAACAATATCAAAACATCTTTTAGCACTTGCCGAAATAAAGATGAGCTTAAAGGGGTTGACATTGGCAAGTTTCACCAACTACTAACCTGTAAAACAAGTAGAATCAACATGTAGACAATGAAGACACGTTTTCCAGTTCGTTGTCCAAATTGTACCTGAGGGGTGGGCAGAAGCTTCCCCCTGAGACAACCCGGGACGCAACTCTTCCGGTGTCAACAGTTCCACCTGGGTGCTGCTTGCATTTACCCTTTTCCTTCACATTACATATGAAACATAAAATAGCGTGACTGTCACCTACATTATTAGGGATAATATTAGGCCCTGGAAATAATTTTTAAAAAAAAAGACTGTTCAACTAATTAAATTAAATAAACACAAAAGTGGTTACACAGTTTTGGGGTGTACCACAGATGTCCTTCAATGATGATCCCAATGGCATCAGGGTCATGGCCCACATACATCTTCATAGGATACACCTTCAGTTCCTTGTGTACATCAGCTTCTGTAGAGCCCTATTTTTGAGAAAAAAGGCAAACAATTAAGGAATGGAGGCGTATGGTTGAGGGAGACATGTTTGCTTTTCAAACAAGGCATCCAGTTAGCATGATAATTCAACCAGGGATACTATTCCTTGTTCTGTGGTGGTGCATCACGATCAATGTTGCACAGAGGCAGTTAAATACTGGCTGCTGGCCTAGGACAGAGGGAAGTATCATTTTTTGTCTTGTCTATGCTGTCCTGTGTAGTGTAGCGTCTTGCCCTGTGTAGTATGTGACATGTCTCAAAAAGTGGCACTGTTTAGCATAGGCAGAGGGGACGTAGGCAAATAGAATTCAGTTTTGTTAACATGGGACCCGAGCCAAGAGATAGAACATAGGACAGGACACATGTTAACAGAACTGCATATTTCTCAATTCTCCTTTGCTAAAACAGTGCCACCTTTTGGGACATGACAGTACTATAATTTACACAAAACGGGACACAGCATAGGACAAGACAAATAATTATATTAATTACCTCTACAGGGGCCTATTTGCCCCCGCAAAAAAAGTCTTACCAACTGTTTAATGAAAGGTTATGGCTGTGTAAAGGTATGCACTCATTTTAAGTGTTAATTTACAGATGATGTAATGTAATGAGGGGTTGGAGTCCATGTTAGCGGGGGACCAGGCCTTGTTGATTAGGCAGGTAGCAGAAGGAAAGAAGCTGTTCTTGTGGCGTGAGGTTTTGGTCTTGTGACCGGGGTGGGAGAGGTCAGCTACAATCATACCTGCACGCCTCAGAGTCTGAGCGGCATACAGGTCCTGGAGAGATGGCAGATTGCAGCCAATCACCTTCTCAACAGAGCGAATGACACAATGCAGTCTGCCCTTATCCTTGGCAGTGGCAGCAGCGTACCAGATGGTGATGGAGGAGGTGAGGATGGACTCGATGGTGGTGTAGAAATGCACCATCATTGACTTTGGCAGGTTGAACTTCCTCAGCTGCAGCAGGAAGTGTTAAGGCCACCTCAAATCATAAGGATAAATGAAACACAAAATGGCTCATCAGGTGACAACATATTTACTCAGACAACCATGGAGTTCAAAAAGAAGGTGAGCTTTATTCAAGCAAAAGGTAAACAACCAAGGAATCACAAGCTAAGAAAAATAAAGAGGGTAGTTGGCCAAACAAAACAAAAGACAGGGAGTCACCCAGCCCAAGCCATTAATAGCCCGGCGGAGCTGTAACTCCCCAATTAACCAAAAACATTAAAAGGTAAAACAACAATTACCTAAAAATGAAGCCACGAAAACTGGACTACCAACTCACCCTCCCAAACTTGAAGAAATACAACCAAAAGAACTCAGGACCTGAAAACAAGCCAAACACACACAGGACCAGAGCCATTCTGGAGCAGGAGAGAGAGAGTGAGTGTCATGAAGCTCCCATTTATATAGGTGCTGCAGCAAGAGTCAATTAGGAGGAGCACCTGGGGTAAATCAGAGAAATGCAGTGATTAGCCACACAATGATGTCATGACCAGGGGAGGGAGCGCATGCTCAAAACATTACACCCCCACCCTAAAATACTGAATAATGTCACAAAGCGAAAACATGACGGTCTTCAGTAATTATATAGGCTACATGCGCGACAACGTGTCTGCCAGGACATTGTCTTTACCGCGGATGTGCTGGATATTCAAATCATAAGCCTGCAATTGCAAGCTCCAGCTCATCAAGCGCCTGTTTTTGTTGCACATCCTATGCACGAAAACCAACGGGTTATGGTCTGTGTAGACCACCATGGGCGCGCTTGAGGAGCCAACATACACTTCAAAATGGATTAAGGACATAAGCAAAGCCAACGCCTCTTTTTCTATTGTCGAGTACCACTTCTGATGGCGATCAAATTTCTTAGAGAAATAGGACACTGGATGTTCTACCCCATCAGAACCGTCCTGTAAAAGGACCCTGCCGACCCCGGTGTCACTGGCATCTACCGCCAACTTAAATGGGCGGTTGAAATCAGGAGCCGCAAGAACAGGCGGGTTTAGGAGCAGGCGTTTTGTCTCTTTAAACGCATTCTGACAAGCCGGCGACCAGACAAAGTTGATTTTAGGACTCAACAAATCAGTCAACGGTGCAGCTACCACAGAGAAGTTTTTACAGAACCCTCTGTAGTACCCCACCATGGCCAAATAGTGACGGAGTTCAGTTCTAGAGGTGGGGGCAGGAAATGCCACAACAGCCTCCACTTTAGCCTGAATGGTGCGAACACAACCCCGTCCCACTATCTTGCCCAGGTAAGTTACAGTGGCCTGGCCAAACTCGCATTTCCCAAGGTTTACAGTGAGATTCGCTCCAACAAGGCGCTTAAAAACCTCAGTCAAATGCAAGACATGGTCAACCCAACATTTTGAACACACGACCAGGTCATCTAAATAGGCTTTGCAATAGGACAAACCGGACAGGACAATATTAACGAGCCTTTGGAAGGTTGCGGGGGCGTTATGCATGCCGAAGGCCATAACTTTATATTGGAGGAAATCATCAGGTGTAACAAAAGCAGATATTTCCTTCACACGTTCCGTTAAAGGGACCTGCCAGTAGCCCTTTAAAAGATCCAATTTGGTTACAAATGACGCACCGCCGACTCGATCGACACAATCCTACATACGTGGGAGAGGGTAACAGTCGGGGGCGGTAACGCCATTCACCTTTCTGAAGTCTGTACAGAACCGGTCCTCACCATTGGATTTTTCAGCAAGCAGACATGGAGAGCTCCAAGCACTACAGCTCGGCTCAGCGATGTCATACTGCAGCATGTAATCAACTTGTTTTTTAAGTCGCCGCCGTTTATCTGGATTAACCCGGTAAGGGTGTTGTTTAATAGGCTTGGCGCCACCCACGTCAATATCATGTGTCAACACGGATGTTTGGGTTGGCACATCCAAAAACAAGGACTGGTTTGACTCCACCAACTGAACCACGTCCCCACGCTGTGATTCAGTTAGATGAGCCAACCGTGAGCTGAGAACTTGTAACGCTTCCGAATTGGACAGTTTACCGTGCGTCAACGCTATCGACAAACCTGCTGATGCCTGTTCAGCACCAGACAGCGCCACCGCAGCCAACACAGGTTTTGGCAATTCAGCACTGGACAGCTCCCCGGGCTGAAAGGGCACAGGTAGTACAGGAGGCTCGGGGCACACCGGAGACTCAGAACCTGGAGTGAGATGACACACAGAGTTAACAGGCTGCTTCTCATGGTACTGCTTTAACATGTTCACATGGCATAATCTGTTTTTACGGCGGCGGTCAGGAGTGGCAACAATATAATCTCGCTCACCCATTTTCTTCTCGATAAGATAGGGGCCACTATAACGGTCCTGTAGACTAGACCCCGGAATTGACAGCAACACCAGAACCTTGTCACCAGGAGAAAACTCCCTCCCCGTTGCTTTTCTATCAAACCACCCCTTCATTCGAGCCTGGGCAGCTTTGAGATACTGCATAGCCACTTCACACGCACGCCGAAGCCTGAACCAAAATTTACTGACATGGTCAAGCACATTTCGTTCAGTTTCAACCTGCAGCCATTTCTCTTTCAGGACCCTTAAAGGACCTCTCACTGTGTGTGCAAACACCAAGTCAGCCGGACTAAACCCCAAGGACTCCTGCACGACCTCACGCACAGCAAACATGTCCAACGGAACGCCTTCATCCCAGTCCCTCTCAAACTCAAGACACTAGCCCCGTAACATGGACTTGAGGGTCTGGTGGAAACGTTCCAGGGCTCCTTGACTCTCCGGATGAAAAGCACTCGAGTGGCAGTGCTTAATGTCTAACTGTTTCAACACCTGGGAAAAAACACGAGACATGAAGTTAGAACCCTGATCCGACTGCACCACTTTTGGCTCTGATCAAAAACTTGATCAGAGCCTTAACAATAGCTGGAGCTTTAATGTTACGCAGGGGAAACACTTCTGGGAACCGTGTAGATGCACACATAACAGTCAAGAGGTACTGGTTACCAGATTTTGTACGCGGCAGGGGACCTACACAGTCCATTATGATGCGTTCAAACGGCTCACCCACAACAAGTATCGGATACAGAGGAGCAGGGGGAATTGTTTGATTCGGTTTTCCCGCTACTTGACATATATGACAACACTTACAATGCTGCACCACATCCCTCTTTAACCCCGGCCAAAAGAAATGCCGCAATATGCGGTCCTAAATGGCCGGCAAGGGGGTTGTCATGAGCCAAAAGCAATATTTCTTTGCGAAATCTGTATGGAACAACAATCTGCTTAACACTACTCCAATCGTCTTGTCCCGATGCACATAATGGAGACCATTTACGCATGAGTAAGGCCGAATCCCAATTCACCCCTTGGCCCTACCCCTCCGTTTTGCGCGTTCACGTGAAGGGGTAGGGCTGTCCCAATACTCTAGTGATCGAGGGGTAGGGCCAAGATCGAGGGCTACATACCCCTCGAAACGGAGATTTTTCAGAGGCACACTTCAAACCAAGGGCTACCCAGAATGCCTTGCGAATAACAAAAAAATCGCTAATATGCCGATGTCTCTACTTCACTAGTTAGTTACGTTACAACATTGTTTTAGGCTGATTTGTGCATGACATATTTCCATGTCGCATTTCCCCCTTTGCTGGCATATGACGGCCGAAATATAACTAAAGTCCAGCAGCGAAGTTGCTGCACTTGTTACGGCTCCTCTAATGTTAGTGCAGACTGGCAGGGTAACGTTAGGAGCACGGCTTGCTAGACTACAGAGCACCGCTAACGCTATTCTGTCATGAAGTGGACTGGTAATGAAGCAGTGGTCTTTTTTATTTGATGACTTGTTTGATCGATTGGTAGCGTGAAAGGTATAAATTGTGAACGAATCGTGAGCGTCCATGCTTTTCTATCTCGATCAGATGAACGGCAAATGTCACTGTGATAATACCATTGTTGCCATAGTAATCTCCGACAACAAACTCGTCCCGTCTGCTTATCAATGACGTTTCAGCATCTAAGGGTTGTCCCAATACTTAGGGAGATATTTTCTAGATATTTTCTTGGCCCGGCTTCGGGCCAAGCCGAAGCCATAGGGGTACAAATAAGGGGGCATTGGGATTGGGCCTTAGCCCTCTCTCAGAAAATACCCCACTGACATAGCCTCTACTTCCTCCTCTGAGACTGCGCTATCCCACAAGGCTGACAGCTCCGTGTCCTTTTTCTGATCTAAGATCAGCTGCTCACCAGACAATGACACCGGCACCGCCTCCCCAGGAGATACAACAGCCTTCTGCTCAGCAAAACTCACAGCTGGAGTAAAACAAGAGCTGTCATTACCTCGCTCTGCAAGAAAGCTGTCAGATAAGTCAACCACATCATCATTTGACTGTTTAGACATTGAGCGAGTAACCGCACAGGACGCAAAAACTTCAGGGTACTGCCGAGAAAGCTCATCTTGGCCCCGCATCGGTACAGGTGTCATACCAGGAGTCAACAAGATCTTTCCCCCAGCCAAATCATTACCAAGTAGAAAGGATACCCCCTTTACTGGAAACTGAGGACGTATCCCCACAGTTACCTGACCTGACACAAGCGCTGATTCTAAGTTGACAGTACGTAACGGCACCCCTATATCCTCCATACCAAACCCTAACACAGGCACATCAGTATCAAGAGAAGTTTTAGCAGAAAATGGCAACACGTCTTCCAAAACAAATGACTGAGAGGATGCACAATCCCGCAAAATGTTAACAGGAATTTTCTCCCCACCCTCCCCCATAGACACAAACCCCTTCATAATGAAAGGAGCGAACTCATTATTCTCTGCTTGCTGTTTTTTCACCAACACCACTGGTTTGGCATTCTTCCTCTTTAACACAGCACAGTTTGCTACAATGTGTCTTTTCTTCTTGCAATAAAAGCACATTGGAAGATCCTTGGTCTCTATGTCATTTTCAGCCTTAGATTTGACTTCAGTTTTTGTAATGACGTCACCCTCTGAGGACGCATGAGAAACCCTACCACTGTATCTGGCACTATAACTCCGGCCCACTGGCCTACTACAAAAACCCGGAGAGCGCTGCTCTCCCAAAAAAACAGCCTTGTGAGTGAGCACATATTCATCCGCCAGCACCACCCCCCCCCCCCGTGACACGTCTGCCACCTTCTGCTCATTCAGATATGTCGTAACTCTTTCGGGCAGACAGTTTTTAAAATCCTCCATCAACATCAAGGACTTTAACTGATCAAAATCGGTCACGTTTTGCGCTGCGCACCACCGCTCAAACAGAGCCTGTTTTTCACGAGCAAATTCAACAAAGATTTGGTCATCGTGCTTCCTATAACGTCGGAACTTTTGCCGGTACGCCTCAGGGACCAATTCATAAGAGCGCAGAATGGTAGTTTTCACAACGTCATAGTTAAGACTATTGTCCACCGACAACGAGGAATACACTTCCCGTGCTTTACCAACTAACACACACTGCAACAGCAGTGTCCACACGGATCTAGGCCACTTCAAAGACGTAGCGACACGCTCAAAGAGTGTAAAATATTTATCCACGTCTTTTTCACTAAAAGGGTGGAACCAAACGAATATGTCTGCTCACATCAAACTCAAGCTGATGCTGCCTAGCAGCAGAATCGGGTTGGGACGCAGCGGCACCCAGTTCTAATTCGCGCAAGCGAATCTCTGCACGTCTTAATTCAAATTCCTTGTTACTCTGATCTTTTTCTGCTTCATACTTAAGATGCTGCATTTCAAGCTCTATCTCTTTTAACCTGACACTGCTGTCTATAGTCTGTCCTGTCCCCTCAAGAATGATACATTTTAGACTCGATCTGCAAAATGTCACCATCCACCAAAGCTGCATACACTCGTCTCTTAACCTCCTGCTTTCTACTCTGTTTAGAGATTTTAACCTTATAGTGCTCAGCAATAACAAACAAATCTTCCTTTCTACACCTGTCAAATACCTCAAAGGTAGGTGCCTCAACAAAATCATCAAGACAAAACTCCATGGTTTCCTAAAGTCTCAAAAAAACACAAAGCACACACATGTGCAATAAAAAAAAAAACCTGGGATACAAACTAAAGAGCAGCACTGCACAACAAATGCTCCCTCCCAAAATATAGCCTTGGCTACATGAGCTACACAAAAGCAGTGCCTAACTACCCCTGACCTATTAACTGATTGGCAACTGCTGCCACTAGAAGCCAAAACAGCTACCAAAAACTCATATTGAGTCTACAAAACACAACACATGGTTAAGACGAGCCCCCAAAATATGTTACGGCCACCTCAAATCATAAGGATAAATGAAACACAAAATGGCTCATCAGGTGACAATAACATATTTACTCAGACAACCACGGAGTTCAAAAAGAAAGTGAGCTTTATTCAAGCAAAAGGTAAACAACCAAGGAATCACAAGCTAAGAAAAATAAAGAGGGTAGGTGAGTTGGCCAAACAAATAAAAGACAGGGAGTCACCCAGCCCAAGCTATTAATAGCCCGGCGGAGCTGGAACTCCCCAATTAACCAAAAGCATTAAAAGGTAAAACAACAATTTCCTAAAAATGAAGCCACGAAAACTGGACTACCAACTCACCCTCCCAAACTTGAAGAAATACAACCAAAAGAACTCAGGACCTCAAAACAAGCCAAACACACACAGGACCAGAGCCATTCTGGAGCAGGAGAGAGAGAGTGAGTGTCATGAGGCTCCCATTTATATAGGTGCTGCAGCAAGAGTCAATTAGGAGGAGTACCTGGGGTAAATCAGAGAAATGCAGTGATTAGCCACACAATGATGTCATGACCAGGGGAGGGAGTGCATGCTCAAAACATCACAGGAAGTACATCCTCTGCTGTGCTTTTTTGGTGATGGAGCTGATGTTCAGCTCCCACCTGAGGTCCTGGGTGATGATGGTACCCAGGAAGCAGAAGGACTCCACAGTTTCAGCCTTGGGGGAACCCGTGTTGATGGTCCAGTAGTCGGAGATGTGCTTCCCCAGCTTCACGTGCTGTTTCCTGTCAGACAGGAAGTCTGTGATCCACCTACAGGTGGAGTCAGGCACACGCAGCTGGGAGAGCTTGTCCTTCAGCAGAGCCGGGATGATGGTGTTGATGGCGGATAATAGCTAATCCTGTAAACAACCAACTAGGTAATATTTCTGTTTCATTCCATGTTATGTATTTTAACGTGGCCTTCCCTTGCACTGAACGTTAATTGAATCTAAGTCCGTTGCGCGCAGCAGTATCAGCGGCAGCGGCTCTCATTTGAATCACAAATGTTAGTTTGATAGGCTGAAAGCTCCTGTATAATACAAACCCCGGAGTTTCCTAACGTTACTACTGTTACTGCTCCCGGGTATGAGGGCTGTGTGTAAGCGTTTGTGTGGTTCGCATCATAGCCTATACTTAACGAACCGACTGATATCATGGCTGTAGCCTATAACTTGCACCGTTTTGGCAAGATTAGACCCTTGGAACAAAGTAACTTTTCTACAAAGTAGCCTATAAGTTTCACTGTGATGTCCTCCACATTCGCAATACAAAGACGCATCACTGTAGGTTCACTCTTGAAGAGGTTATTTTGGGGATTTGAATTTTTTAAAAAGTTAGAAATAATTATTTTACAAGGTACTGCAGCTTGAACTGTGGCAGCTAACTGCAATTTTTTGTTTTAAAGAAAATCCCAAATCAACCACAGTTAAAATGTTTCACTGCAAATTGTGTGACCATGAATCTAATTCAGTATTATCATTCACACAGCACATGAAACTTCATAGAAATGTACCTAATTGCTCTTTTACTTGTGGTGTGCCAAATTGTTTGCGCACATTTAGGAAATTTACTGCCTTTAAGTCTCATTTATACAGAGACCACAAGCAATATCAAAGATCTCTGAAAATTGATCATTATCAACCAACAGACAAAACACTGACTTGCCAAATAGACCAATGTCAGTTCAGATGTTTACATTCGTTCATTTCTCATTTGAAGGGCCATTTGCAAGAGGGCAGAGAAATCTGTTGCCCTTTTATGGGATGTGAGAAAACATATGCTGTTAATGTTACGATCGTGTTTTAGGACCCAAAAGCAGACCACGGACAACAGAGGCGAAGGTGAGCTAAACAGGTTTACTGGTGAATGTTGAGGTATGAACCAACAAGCAGGGGAGACGGACTGGTGCAGGCATGGTGTGAGTGGGGCTGGAGACAGGCAGGCAGGATGACAAGCGGGGAACCAGGAGACAGACAAGCAGGACATACAGGCAGGGAACCAGGAGGCAGGCAGGCAGGCAGGCAGGCAGGCAGGCAGGCAGGCAAAACAGGCAGGGCACCAGGGAAGGAGGCTGGATGGGGCAGTACAAACAACGATCTGGCGATGAGTGGATGGAAAGCCGGGGTTCTTATACTGGTGCTGATGGAGTGATGGATGGCAGGTGTGTGGGGTAGAGCAGGTGATCTGGATGAGTGGATGAATGCAGGGAGGAGCCGGAGACTGGAGCCACGCCCGTCGACACACACACACACACACACACAGACAGAGACAAACAGGGAGAATAGCTAGGAGGTGGAGGGCGTGACAGTTAAATCGACATTTGCATCTCATATATCCAGAACACACAAAAACAGCTCTGTCAAACAAGTATATGAGACAGTGGCGGAAACACAAACAGTGATGGAAAATGTTACTGAGTCCCCTGGTGTGTCTACAGAAAATGACTTTTCTGACTTTTCAAAATTCCTTCTCAAATTGTAAAAGAAAAAAGTGCAATGACTGAGAATGGCAGCCTAGACGAGACTGGCCAGAGCATGTACAGAGCGGGATGCCCAATTTAAAAAAAAAAAAATAGGTCGGGAGACAGCACTAGTGTGAAGTCATCTTCTTATTTCATGTAAAAAAGAAAACTGTAAAACATAATATTTTAATCCATGTACCCGATGCCGCTTCAATCAGTGCACAACTTGTATAAGAATCCACCTAAAGACCGGGCACTCCCATAATCCACCGGTGTAGACTGTTATTAGCTGTAAATTGTGATGTTGTATATTGTTTGCTTAAATTTACTGTAAAAGTCACAATATTTGAACTGTAATCGTTCATTGGCCCAAGATGCATTGCAGTCTACAATATTATATTGTTAACTGATAAAACGGGAAATTACTGTGTGGTTTTACTGTAAAAACTACAGCAATTGCTTACAGTGTAGATATTCCCACAATCGATAATGAGACCGCAGCTGGCCTGGAAGAATCATTCTCTATAGGGGAATTTATAACTGCAGTTAAGTCCATGCAAAGTGGAAAGTCGCCGGGTCCTGACGGGTTCCCCAGTGAATTTTTTAAGAAGTTTACCAACCAACTCGCCCCTATTTTGCTTTCTGTATTTGAAGAATCACTTACCTCTGGCTCTCTACCTCCAACCATGCGACAGGCAGTTATATGCCTTATTCCGAAAAAAGATAATCCCCTAGAATGCAGTTCATTTCGCCCCATCTCCCTCTTAAATGTAGACAGTAAGATACTCTCCAAGATGCTAGCCTGCCGCCTAGAAACTGTCCTACCCTCTATTATATCTGATGATCAGACTGGCTTCATTAAAAATCAGCACTCTTTTTTTAACATACAATATATAATATTATATAATATTATATAATATTCTTTATGGTCCCGCCCCACCCGACATCCCAGAGATACTAATATCACTTGATGCTGAGAAGGCATTTGATCGGGTAGAGTGGGATTATCTTTTCCACACCCTCAAGCGATTTGGTTTTGGTCCGAAATTTATGTCTTGGATTAGGGTTCTCTATTCTCTCCCACTGGCGGCTGTTCGTACAAACAGCAATCTCTCCTCTTACTTTCCACTCCGTCGCGGCACCAGGCAGGGCTGTCCCTTATCGCCCCTTTTGTTTGCTGTGGCGATTGAGCCACTTGCGGTTGCGTTGCGTGGTGAAGCCGCCATTAAGGGAATACGGAGAGGGGGTTCGGAGCACAAAGTGTCCCTCTATGCCGACGATATGCTTCTGTATCTGTCTGACCCCTTGGATAGTCTGCCGAAAGCTCTCAATCTACTAGATTGCGTCAGCAAAATATCTGGATACAAAGTTAATCTACAAAAAAGTGAACTCATGCCTGTGAATTCTGCAGCCAAGTCAATTACACTTAATTCATTCCCCTTTAAAGTAAGCACACATAAAATTAAATACTTAGGAATTTGGATTACACATGACTTTAAAGATCTCTATAAAGACAATTTCCCCCCATTGATACTTCGTCTGAGGAAAGATCTTGAACGTTGGGACTTACTACCACTATCACTAGGAGGCAGGATCAACACAATTAAAATGAATGTGTTACCTACATTTTTATATATGTTTCAATGCATCCCTATTTTTTTGACAAAATCCTTCTTTCTAGCCATAGATAAGTTGATTTCTGCATTTATCTGGAATAAAAAAAATCCTCGAATACGTAAAGGCATACTACAGCGACACCGCCAACATGGTGGATTAGCTCTCCCTAACTTTCAGTATTATTACTGGGCTGCTAACATAAGGATCATGTTATACTGGATGGATTTTTCATGTGGCTGCACTGCCCCCAAGTGGTTGCTGTTGGAGAGCCTGTCTTGTGGCCCTGCTTCCTTACATGCCCTGCTTTGTTCAAAATTCCCGCTTTCTGAACCTATATCCAGGTACACTTCAAATCCAATTGTGAAGCATTCTCTTAAGATCTGGGCGCAGTTAAGATGATCTTTCTCACTCAACGATTTCTCAGTCCACACCCCTATAGTGAGAAATCCCATGTTCACCCCATCAATTATAGATGGAGCCTTTGACACTTGGGCTGGGAATGGGCTCACCACGATAAAGGATTTATACATTGAAAATAATCTTTTGATCAGTTGATGCTAAAGTTTAATATCCCCAGGGTCAACTTTCCCTCCGCCTCTTAGCTTTCCAAACTATCCCTTTTCCGTGCCTGTTCAGTCCACTCATTCACCCTTTCATGCACTACCAGCCAATGCAAATCTTGTCAAAACGACAACCATAAACCACATCAGAACCACCACATCACAGCTGCCCAGCGGGCCCTAATGTCTCTTGTCTGTTCCTTATTCCTGTTACTCTATTCACGGGCATATCAACCACACTGCACAACATAGAAAGCAATCAACCACAGTGCCAATTTCAGTTGTGATTCATTCTTTTCTGCATTCACTCATACATTCGCTTCTTCAACTTTCATACACAACTTATACAATTCAATGTCCTAGGTTAATGTTTCGTTGGTGCAGGGAACTGTGGGTTTTTTCACCCCTCCCTTCCTCACCTACGGGTATTCCAACCCTTATTGTGTCCCTGACACACTTCGCCCTCAGCGGCGGACCAACCCTGTTGGCATTACTTTTTTCAAATAATATGATGCAGAATGCCTACCAGTCGTACTGTATTAGCATGATTATTACCTTTATTCCCAAATTATTGTGACGGATCTTCTTTCAGCACAGATCCAGACAGTCAGAGAGCGTGTGAACAGCCAACACTTCCACCTACAGTCTCCTATTTCTACCTATAGCAGATTTTATGGAAAAAGTTCTGCCTTACCTTTTATGTTGGGCCCGTGGAAGTGTCGGTCTGGTCCCGTCTCTTTCTGTCTGTCCTTGTGCCGTGGTCAAAGATCACGTCGGGGTCACGAATTTGTGGGGATTGCGTGAAAATCAACCGAGGATTGGAAGGCCTCAGCTGCTTCGCGGGCACATCAGTCTTCAAAATCAGTCTTCAAAATTATTTGAAGAGGCGTCCACAAGTAATTTAGTTCTAGACTTCTTAATGAATAAAAATGATTTATTAAGACGACTGATAGACAGATACAATTAATGCAATTCCATGGAACTTTCACTTTCCACCCGATAGACTGGTGTTTCCCAGTTAGCTACCTGACAGAGGTCCATGAAAAAGCCCCCATTCCTGGTTGGTCATGATTATTATAGACTTCCTGACTCCATCTAGTTTCTAAACATCATCGTTTCCCTAGCCATTCATGTGACTGGATCCTCTAATAGGTCCTCCCTTAATGCATAATTCATAAGCACATTTGCGTAATAGCCTTTTTTCCCTAGTTACATATCGTTGCTGCGTACAACACTCAAACAGGCTCACACTGTTTTCATAGCGTAATACACATCTCCTTGCTTCTCAAAACTGGCAATTCAGTGTGTGTGGCTGCCGACCGCAATCTCTCTGTTGACACACATTCCTCCTCCAAGGCCAAGGTCTTCCTCCTGTTCTTTTCACACAGTATTCATTTCTAACTCTCTGTCTGCTCTCTACTCACATTAGGCCGCACACACATGGTTTTCAATATTTACACACAACATTTTGGGCCTTTCGGGCCTTTATTAACATCCTACTATTAGCTGATACATTCTTACTACTTCTTAAGTGCACAGCGGTGTATAGGTTATTGCATACATATGGTTATACAGGTTACCCACATTTTATTATCCCCACAGTATTGGTTCGCCCTCTTATGGACATAATGCGCAAAAATAGATGTTGGAATGGTTCGAACCGATGTGTATGAAATGTATCCATGAATTTAAGAAATGTATACATGATCATTGATGCCTTCACTGTCAAGCAGAACAACAATTCCTTTGTTCTTCTGTAAAGATCACTAATCCTGCGTGATGTGTCACTCATTGCACTTTAGACCCACTTATCACCAACCGGGTCCCCTTTTACTTCATGGCTCCTGTTTTGGTTAAGTGGAGGTTTAAAAGGTTTGTTGCATTGGCCGGGAATCGAACCCCAGCCTCCTGCATGGGAACCAAGAATTCTAGCCAAAACTCCCTAAACTAAATCCAATTCATTCTCTACCTAAAACACTACGGATGTAATATATTACATCCGTAATATATTTCCCTCAGATTTTCATGGACATCTACGGACTCGTGGCACTATTTCAAATTCTTTCGGTGAAAAAAAACAAAACACAGGCAAGAGCAAGGAAGTAGGGGAACACTGCAGAAATAACAACTGTTTTGTCATCAGTCTTCCCTCAGATTTTCATCATAAACTGACAGATCTTCATAACTATTTTCTTTTTAATGTCTCAAGTAGTTTGGTCCTTATCAGCTTCCAGGGGACATTGCACAATTGCATATTATAGGCTAATGAATACATGTTATATTTCATATAGTGTTATATGCAATGATAGGCTCTTAATTCTTGTTTTGATACTCTGCTGTACTATATTCTACTGGACAATATTTTACTGTGCTTGGGGACAATACGAATTGAGCTGAACTGAATACTGATGTGAAGGCCTAAGCACCCTGTAGTGTACCCTGTACCCTGTCAGGCAGCAAAGAAGATCAAAAATAACCGGTCTTTGCAAGATAGATCAGCACCAGTCAAAGAGGATGTGGTCAGGAAAAATGCTCTTGCTGTCATCTTCCAGAGGGGAGGAGACCACAATGAAGTACTGGTGGAATACATCCCCCATACATCCTACATCCTTTGGAAAGTATATGGGTAAGAGCATCAGGTGGCTCTTGGAAAATGATGCAGGTACTCAGATGTTCAAGCTGCAGAGGTACTTGCTCCAACACCACGAGGAAGCTGCTGCCACACCATCCCCTTCTACCAAGGTTTCTGAAAAACTAGGTCAGTTGATCCAATATATCCACACATACAACACACAGTACATAAAAAAAAAAAAAACTTAAGATAGCCTACTTAGTTAATGTATTTGTTGCATATTTTAGCTATGGATGATGATGCGGAGTTGGAGACAGAAATGCTGGGTTTATCACCCTCAAAGTTGGAGTTGTGAGTTTGTTTACATAAAATGTTTTGAATGATGACCTCATAGAGCCATCATTAATTGTTCATGAGCAATAAGTAAGTAAGTAAGTAAAAATGTATTTATAGAGCGCCCTTCACAGCACGAGTGCACAGAGTACTTTACAGCAGTAAATAATTTTTTTAAAATAGTGTCAAATAAAAGTACAATTAAAAACAGTGGACACTGCAAAATGCAAAACCAAAGAGAAAGTAAGACCACAGAAAGACAAAAGACATTACACACAGGCACAGAGGCTGGTTATAGATGGCTGAAAGCCTGCCTGAACAGGTGGGTCTTTAGCTGACTTTTAAAGGTCAACTCAGAGGTAGTGGTTTTCAGGTCCAGGGGGAGGGCATTCCAGAGTCTGGGGGCAGTCACTTCAAAGGCTCGGTCCCCTTTGGTTCTCAGCCTAGTCCTGGGAACCACTAGGAGGTGCTGGTCGGTGGATCTGAGTGACCAGGAGGATGAGTATGCATGGATGAGATCGGAGATGTAGACGGGGGCTTGACCATGGAGGGCTCTGAAGGTAAACACAAGGACTTTAAAGTGAATCCTGAGTTGAACCGGGAGCCAGTGCAGAGAGGCTAGGATGGGAGTGATGTGGCAATGATGATGAGCATATCCTCCTGAATTTTTGTGTAATATTCCTTTAGATTCAGCACCACCAGCTGTCACAGGAGCTCTAGTTGTGTCTACAGCCAGAGGTTTTGAGGGACTGTTCCCTGATAATTGATAGTTTTTTTACCTGGCCTTACCTTTACTTGGCCGTGTTCTGGCTGTGTGTTCATTTTCCATTGTTTTCTTGTGTTCTCGGCTAAGACAAAAGGATCATCATCGGCATACACTTCCTTCATTAGACTTGATCCCCCAGCTATTGTAGCTATCCAAAGAGTTCTTCTGCCATGATCATTTTGGCAATCAGTTTTGCATATCTCTGGTGGTGGTGGTGTTTGTACACGGAGAAGATCTTGAAAATGCATATTGGTAATTGGCCCCCCACTTAGCTAACTGGGGTATTACATTATCACTCATTTAGCTCACACTGGCTAATCTATGACACTGATCCTCAGTCAGCAGGTCTAATTTGTGTGCCGTCAACTAGCCCTCTATCAGCTAGTTGATGCGCTGGCCCTCCTCCAGTCAGCATGTCTACATCACATGTGGTGGTAAACCAACCCAGCTATTGTAGCAGTTATTGTTGCTGACCCCACCAGTCGTGTGGGGTGTGTGTGTTGTGTGTCGTGTGTTGTACGCTAGTCTCTGTTGCTGACCCTCCATGGGTCAGTTTGTCTGCTGTCAACTAGCCCACTAGTGGCTAGTTGATGGGCTGACCCTTTTAGTCAGCGAGTCTACGTCTCATGGTGGTAAACTAACTAATGTTATGTGTGCTGTCAACTTGCGAGTTGACGTCGCTGACCCCCACCAATCAGCGTGTTGGTCGTGTGTTGTCCACTAGCCCTCTTTCAGTTAGTCGTGTTGCTGGACCTGCACCAGTCAGCTTGTCCAATTTTATGTGAGTTGGTCTTCCAGCTCTCCACCAGCTAGTCGATCCATCTGTCAGCTGTCTGTCTCATGTGCTGTGTAACTAGCCCCCTATCAGCCACCTAGCACACTGATTATTCATGATTCTCCCTCCTGTCCTAACTTTCTCTAATAGGACGTTATTTCAAGTATTCTCTCATTACCTGACCTTTACACTAATTTACTTTTGGGGGGAGTTTCTCGCTCATCTGAGATTCACAGGGTTCTCCTTTACCCAATGAACATTGATTTCAACTGGAGCCACCGCCAATACTCACCTGATTCATTATCCTTTAAATCTTGTATTCAAACTTACAAATCTAGTCTCTCCTGACATGAACTGGAATTCCCTTGGGTTCTTATCACTGGAAAAACAGAGACACAAGCACGTCAGCTTTCATTGCTGCATAATGCAAGCTCTACAGGTCTACTGAATGACGTACATAAACAATGTCTTCTCTACGCGGCATCAACACACTTGACTATTTTAGTGGGCTACAGGTGGTTACAACTATTGAATTTCCTCATTAGCTAATTATTAGTGTGAGCACTGTTTACACGGACATGGTCTATCCATTAACTTGCAAAACTCACATATACAGCTCACATTTGCATTACTGTCTCTTGCTTTTACATATTCACTATGCATCTGTTTCACTACTTTTATACATCTTTTACCAATTTTGCTCACCTGGAAAGGGGAGCTCAGGCACCTCCTGCACTCCGGGACCTCTAATGCCAAATCTCCATAAAATATGATTTTGCTCATTTTTATAACAAAAATAAACAACTAATTAAAATAAAACCCCTTTATAGTCCGGATGATTCGAACCAAATTTGAGGCGAATCGCTCACTTTTTCATAAAAGCATGAAACTTGGTACATTTGTAGAGTTTGGGGTCCTGAACATTTTCAGTTATGGAGCCATCGTGAAAACGCCTCGTGGTTGCCGTGGTGACCATTTTACTTTCTGCCATAACCGAATTATGTATTTTGCATCATATCTCCTGAACAAAACCTCATAACACAAAAAAGGTGACGTCTACCCCTGTGTTTTGATGGTCAAGGATTGCAATGATACCATATACAAGACCATAAACTGTTCAGGTGAATAGTTACTGGTGAATTCAGTGATATTGTAGAAGGAAATCGCAGTATCGGATCACATACGAAACCTCATAACACAAAATAGGTGAGGTCTACCCCTATGTTTCGATGGTCAAGGATTATAATGTTACCATATACAACACCATAAACTGTTCAGGTGAATAGTTACTGGTGAATTCAGTGATATTGTAGAAGGAAATCTCAGTATTGGATCATGTAGGCTTTATAATATCATGTTTGTTGCATGCATGTTGTGTAGAGTTTTAAAAGCTTAATCCTTTGTTCATTAACTCTGACAATACAGTGACTGTAAAGAGTAGAACTATATTCAATATGACCTTAACAACTTTGCTTAAAAAGAATGTCAAACACAAAGATTTACTTCAAAAAAAATATTTAAAAAACATATTTACTTGTATTTTTATATGGACTGACCCACAAAAGCTAACCCATAAAGCTGAGCTGTGTGTGTGTGTGTGTGTGTGTGTGTGTGTGTGTGTGTGTGTGTGTGTGTGTCTTCGACATGTCTATTCTCCTGGAGAGCATGTTTGTTTTGTTGTTGTAGCTTATTCCTCGCTGTTTCCTTCACAGTCTCCTCCACATTGACACAGAGCTGTGCATTTTAAGGAGGCTTTCTTGCATTTGCAGTGCCCTCTGCAGACTTTCTGGCAGCCACAACTCATGAGTTCCCGGATGGACTGGCTTGCTTGTGGAAGCGTTGTCCACAGCGGTCTCCAATTGCTTGGGTCCATCCAACCCCAGTCCATTGGAGATGGCATATTAGGTGCAACCTGTCAAAGAAATATTTAGTCTTAGTCTTGTTGATCAATAAAAAGGTGCTATTATGGGTGTGACTTAACAGGAGTTAAAACAATGGGGCTTCTCATTGGCTTATCTACACAGAAGGAGAAGGTTTCATGTTTTTAAAATTAAATTATGTTGAAATCAATCAATCAATCAATCAATCAATCAATCAAAAGATGAACTATGAAAACACACCTCAAGTGCCTGTCCCCAACAGTGTCCTCCTTGGTACACTGCTCTTTTGAGGTGCTGCACCAGTGCATCCTTAGTGGGTGGGATTTGCTCCATCCCTCTTCCTTTTCTTGTAAATAACTCAAGACGAGCTTTGTCAATGTTAAGTTGGCTGCTGGTGCGACTGTACAGGAGAATGGTGAAGCGCTCCACAATGGAAATGACCTCCTCTGTTATTATTTTTGGAGCCTTTGACAGAGCCACGAAGGCCTCGGTTGCCATGTCATCGGCATTCCAGGTATCCCATGCTGTCTTCTTGCCCCTGGTAGCGAAAGCAGACACGGTGTCACAGCCAGTGAAGGCATGGAACACAGGGAGGGCCTTTGATTTGTTAGGACCCAGAGAGAGAGATCTCATGGGCAGGTATGAATCTGAAGTTCCTGCCAGTCCCAAATGCCACCCACAGCTCCTCAATATCCAGCTATGACACGTGTGCAATGGCTAGGACCACAACATCTGTGTCCACAGTGCGCAGGGTGATCTTTTTGAAGCCTTTTTTCGCAGCATCCGCTGCATGGAGTAGCATCCTTGTATCTGCCTCTTCATGCGTGCAAGGGGCCAGCCCATCTGTGTTTTGTGGGTGAGAGGATAGAACATTGGGTCCGCAAGTAGAAACAACTTGTTTGGTAGTCGACATTTCCACAAGGTTTCTGGCCAGGAAGTGAAAGAGCTCTGTTTTGTTTTCATCCACTCTCAGGAAGCCTTTCCAATTGGTTGGGATCTTGTTTTTTCCATCCACTCTTGTTCTTGTCCCCTTTCCCCGCTTCTGTCTCATCTGGGACTTTAAGCTGTTAACTTCATAGCAATCCCATACAACATCCACTCTGTTGGCCTTCTCAAGTTTCTCTTTGATATAAGGTATGGAGATCTTGCTGGAAAAGTCATTGAAGGTTTTAGCTACACCTGGTTTCAGCATGTTGATGACTGCTGACCCATCTAGTATTTGGACCTCACTTTCTGGGGCACTGTTTCGTGAGGCACTGTCTGGGGCACTGCTTATACTGTTCTCTAGGCAACTTAACAGATCAGCCTTGTTTCCGAAGCGTAGTTCACCATGAAGGGAGAGTGATGGAGGATAGGCCTGATTTTCATGTTTGAAGAAGTTTTCTAGGTCCCCATCACGGGTCTGACAGGCAATGTATAGTCTGGAAAACAGTGCACAGTCATTTTTCAGTCATTTTTCAGCGAGTTTTGTCTGGACTGTCTTCTTATTGGGGCTGATTTAAAAAGAGGGAGCCTGTTCCTCTTTAAAGGGGCAGTGATGGGTTTCGTGCCCTGCATCCTCTCTGCAACAAAGAGTTTGTACTGGTCTTGGCCCATCCTCTCTGCAACCCGAACAGCATCCACAACAGTTTGGTCTGCTAATTCTCTTGAGTCCAGCTTCAGAAGGTTGTTGCTGTCCTCTGTGAAGGGGTTTCCCATTTCCTCAATCACGTCAACTAATGCACTCACATGTGTTTTAAATTTCAGCTGGACACTTTTGGCCTGCTCATGATGTCTGTTTTCAGAGACACCCTTACTGCTGAACTCAATGGCATTCTCAAACTCATCAATCACACATATCACTAATATTTTGTTCAGTAATACAATAAAGATTGTTTTCAACATACAAGCAGAGATTTCAAAGATATATTCAAAAAATCCTCTCAGGAAAATATGTTGTTACTTACCTCTCAGGCAGAGGGCAGCGCTGTTACCATGGTTACCTTTTCAGTAGAGTGACAGTTCATCAAGAGGGAAGGCTGCCCTGAGAAGAAGCCTATCAACTGAAATAGCCCAAATGCTTCCCAAATGGACACTAACATAATAGATCTGGACCCAGAGAATGATTGTAAATTAAAGATTACATGGAACGTGCTTGAAATTTCATTCTGTATCTTCTGACATACTGCGATTTCGCTGTAATCCTACTCACAATATCACTAAATTCACCAGTAACTATTCACCTGAACAGTTTATGGTCTTGTATATGGTATCATTGTAATCCTTGACCATCAAAACGTAGGGGTAGACATCGCCTTTTTTGTGTTATGAGGTTTCGTTCAGGAGATATGATGCAAAATACATAATATGATTATGGCAGAAAGTAAAATGGTCGCCACGGCAACCACGAGGCGTTTTCGCGATGGCTCCATATCTGAAAATATTCAGGACCCCGAACTCTACAAATGTACCAAGTTTCATGCTTTTATGAAAAAGTGAGCGATTTTTTCACAAATCATCCGGACTATTACATAAAACGTACATTTGTGTTCTATAATTTGTTGACGTAAATCCGCCCATGTAGTTTAATGTTCCTCGAATTTCCGTTACCGTTATCACTCATTGTAACCAATTAACCAACCAAAATATTACCGTTGCTATGAGAATGAATTACATCATCAGAGTAAAATTAACAAAATCAACAAAGTAAAACAACAAATGAAAATGTGTGTGTCTATTTGTATGCACAATATTACTCTGAGCCCCACACCTGCTGTACTGGAGACTTTTTCTCATGTGGAGGGAAGAGTGGGATCTGCTGGTTCTGTTTTGGGGGCTCGCGCTGCATTCTTGACTTGGCAGAATTTCCATCTTCAAAGAGACATTGAGGGTTACAGTATTTCAGTTGCCATGGTTACAAGGGTAACCTTGTAAAAAACTAATTGAGTGAACCAATCTGCAATGCAATGCAAACTATCCCGATCCATTCCTCTAGTAACGGTATCCTAACAAAAATCAACTTTAACTAGTGATTTGACGTTATCAAAATATCAAGATATACAACATACACAATAAGAGACTCCAGTCCAGTTCTATTGCACTGGAACAAAGTGCACAATGTGAGAAGGGCTTACCAATGGTTAAGATAGTCGATATCATGAGGGTTGATAAGGAAATGTCAATAAATAAATATCAGTTACAAATTAATTTAATAAGCCCTCTGGCTATGATGTAAATAAAACAACTGTGGGGAGGTTTGGTCTGAGGAAAGTTATTTTCACTGTCAGTCATGCAAACTGGTTAGGGGTGAAAAAGGTGAGAAGGACGTGTGAGCAGACAAAAACACAAACTCCCTAGGGAGGTCCAGTGGAGAAAATTTAAAAAAATAAGCTAATTCTAATAAGCTAAATGCTCATTTCTGATGACTTTTAGGATTACTCTGGTGCTGGTCACAAGCTAACAGAATTACAAGATTGAGCAAAATAAAGTACAAAGTATTAATTTATTAAATGTACCTTTACATAAGATTTATAAAGAAAATTAACAAAGGGCAGCCCCATCAGGTACACAACTAATTCAAAATGATTACTCTCCATATCCGCTCTGTGCCAGAAACCATGTTAAAATATGAAAAGAAAAATTACAAATGTGAATATGAAAAAGTATCCTATGCTTTAGGACTGGTGGGCTAGACTATGGCGGCATATGAGTGACAAAATCCGCGCGCACAATTGAGATCACCGCGCGCGTAATTCAAACAGCTGCGCACACATATTATTTTTGAGAGCGCGTTCACAGCACTCGTGCGCAGAATATAGCTGCTCACGCGAGCAATATTGTAACCTGCGAGGAGAAATCCATGCTTTGAGCGTGCGCGCAGAATCCGAAGCAGCGCGCACAACTATCATTGCTCTCCTGCTCGTGAAACTTTCACCTGCTCGCTCGCGAGTGTTTTTTCTTTTTGGCAGTAAGTGGGCGGACCCAGTCACAATGGTATCCTTAAATCTAATTGGTTAGAGTGATTGGCTTTTTTGTATCGGTGCAAGTAAACAAGGAAGGAGAAACAACAAAACGTTATGCTCTGTGAAGTGGTTGATGGAAGAACCAAGTTATGTCCACTTGAATACCTTGATACCTTGACCTCTGTCATGAAGTGGACTGGTAATTAAGCTGTGGTCTTTTATTTAATGACTTGTTTGATCAATTGATAGCGTGAAACGTATAGGTTGTGAACGAATCGCGAGCGTCCATGCTTTTCTATCTCCATCAGATGAACGGCAAATGTCACTGTGATGTGTGTAATGTCCGATAACAAACTCGTCGCATCTGTTTACGTAAACGTCATCGATGACGTATCAGGGTCTTGAAGGGTTGTCCCATTTCATAGCGAGAGATTTCAACCACTACCCCTTGTGACTCTATTCCGAGGGCCAAGCCGAAGGGCACTCGAAAACGAGTCGTAGGGGTGAAAATGAGAAATGGGATTCGGCCTAAGTAGCCTTAATCAAATAAATACGTTGATGAATATATATACATGAATCATTACATACATACATGAATCACAGCACAGTGCTGTGAAAGCGCTCTCAAAAATAATATGTGTGCGTGGCTGTTTGAATTACGCGCGCGGTGATCTCAATTGTGCTCACAGATTTTGTCACTCATATGCCACCATACTAGACCAGTGTCTCAAGGGCCTTTTTTTTTGCCTCCATTGTTTTTTCTATGGAAGTCGCCCCCCCCCCCAAAAAAAATTCTCATTGGATCTGCAACCTCCACGTATCACGTAGGTGACCTATTTTAGATTCAAAACGGCAAATTTCGCTGAAAGGTGACAAGTTTGCATGCTAACTGGCTCAACTTTTCAAGTTCCAGTAGGCAGAAAAATACCTGCTGAACTTTTCAAGTTAAGCCAGTTAGCATGACACCACTGGCTGCAGTTATAAACTTTCCAATAGAGCGCAAAAGTGACCGCCTACTTTTTGAATGGCTCCGGTTCCGGAGGTGAATTTCGCATTCATTCACTACATTGACATTTCAGAAAATCCTTATATAAAGAGTTTTAAGCCTGGAACCAAGCCAACCAACTAGGACATGAATCGTGCCCATAAAACATTTGATTCTGAGCAAAAAAAGATCGGAAAACGTAAAAAAAGGCAAAGATACAAAACGGTGTACATAATTATTTTAAGAGTGAAGGAACTACTCATCCCATAAACTATTGCGAATGATACTTTTCCAACAACTTCCAACCTAACAATAGTTTTGCGCACTTCTTCTTCTTGAATTTAACATTTGTCAATATTAAAGTTTTTATATTGTGTTGTGTGTTTGTGTGTGTGTATATATAGTGTTTCATATAGTATAGTGTATAGTGTTCTCATCGACATGGTACAGTGCTTCATTCCTGACTGCAATCACCACTCGGGTGTCCATCAATGCTGGTTCCACCGATTCCCCACCACTGTGTTGGTGAAGTTGGTGAAGTTATTAACGTTACTCATTTTTAATAAATGTGAATTCGATCCAGTTACATTCACGTAGCTAACGTTATGCTAATATTATGTGAGTTAGTCACAGCTGCATAGGATAAGCAGCTAGCTAGGTTATGTTAGTAGCTAACGTTAACATTAGCTGACAAGACGTTCGCAGGGGCGGAAAACATTTCTATGGTAACAGCGAGCTCCACCAATCAGAGACATCGCTGTTACACTTTAGGATTGTGGGTAATGTTGTACTTCTCCATGACATCACAAATAAAACATGTTTTTCTCAAAACAAGGTTGATATCATACAAACTTGTAGCTTCTACAGCAGCATACACCATCGTTTCACAATCTACTAGTTTGTGGTGAGTCTACCTTGGATGGTTACGATATTATGGCTAATAATCAAAATCCCGATTCAGAATATGAATGGGATTTTCACTTCTGGAACCTCACTGTTGAGCTCTATACTCTGCTGCTTCCTACTTTGGCCAGAGAAGACCAGGTCACACTGCATACTAGAGTCTCACTACTTACTGGGCTCCCACTGCCTTTTGATCTACCACTCAAAACTAGCTTCCCTCTGCTTACTAGGATCCCACTGCCTTTTGAGGCACCACTGCTTACTGGCATCTACTGGACACCCATTGTCTACTAGACACCCATTGCCTACTAGGGATATACTGCCTGATGGGGTTCCACTTCCTATTGGAGACCAACTGCCTCCTGGGGTCCTGTTACCTACTGGGGTCCCACTGCCTTTTGAGTATTTCTGTAACACACTTTTTATCATCTTTTTTATCTTAACGGTTACGGTTAGTGTCACTTTCTGTATTGGTGTCATGTAGTTCTGTTGATTTGTACAGTATATCTATTATAATACTTTAAAAATGTTTTGTGAGTTAACCCACAATGTTTGTGTCTGTGTATATGTAGACTTCACAGGGTAACATTTGGTACCCCATACAGACAGTTACTGTTGTGTGTAGACACTGTTTTAGAATCCTACAGGTTTCTCCTTTAAAGCAGGTGAATTATCATAGGCCTGGGTGTCCGAGGCTACAGCCCCGGATGTTTTATGAATAGCCCTGGATCTCAAAAATAAATAAATACATTAATTAATTAATTAATTAATTAGAAATAGCCCCGGATCTATTCAGAGAGAGCACTCACGGGTTTCAGGGCTTGTCATTGGCACTTGGCAGTCCTTTTTCGTTATGAAAAAACTTCTTATAAGAAGTTTTTTCATAACGAAAAAGGACAAGGCGCAGGCAATGTGCTTCGTCTGTGAAGAAAAGGGCTCTTTAGCTAGCTAGCTAGTCTAGCTCAGTGGTTCTGAAACGTTTTTGTCACAAGGCAAACCATTTATGAAAACAAGTATTTCCAAGGCACACATTTTCATATGAATATACATGTATCTATGTAAATCATCATGAATACGACTAATTCCAAGCAGGCACGGCGTTAGGGGTGGGCCTGACGGGCCTAGGCCCGCCCACTTTTCGACTGGCCCACCCTAAACTTTTCTTAATAAAATCATTTTTTGTATTTTATTATTTTGTATTTTAAATCTGTCATGAATGATTCAAAATCAGCTAATAATAACATACCTTTGTGCTACAATAGTTTAAAATTTTTTTTTTTCGTTCATGTCTATTTTTGACTTCTGCGCAGTTCGCCGTCAGGACGTTTTTCCAAATATCCATGCTTTCTTGAAAGCTCTGATCACACTGCCGATGACATCCTGTACAGTTGAGCGCGTCTTTTCCAGTGTCAATCGGATCAAAACAGCAAATAGGAGCACCATGCTCACTACTCGTCTCAAGTCGCTCTGTCTGTTGGCATTCGAGAGAGAACTGACAGTAACTCTCGACTACGATGAGATCATTGACATTTTCAAGAACAAACCCCGCCGACTACTTCTGTAAATGTAGAGAATTGACAGTGATTTGTATTTGTATGTAAAATGAGACTTTTTATTTTGAGCAATTTTATTTTTATTTTGAGCCATATAATGAGCCATTGAGAAAAAAACATCAACAACAACAAAAAACGTTCATATGCACAGTTTAACTAAACGAACTATTTTAATGTTTGTCGAATATTGCCTCTTGCGATAAAAATACAATGTGATTGACAGTGATCTGTATTTGTATGTAAAATGAGCCACTTTATGTTGAGCCTTGTGTTAAATCACTTTGTTACTGTATATCCACTTTCATTCAAGGAGCAGTAAGCAACCAAATTCAATATAACCCACACATAGTAATAGTAGTATATCAGTCATTTTAGTAGTATATCAGTTGTTTTTATTAAGTTTAACATTTAAGGCCCACCCACAATTGGTTTGGCCCATCCAAAACTGAAATCCTGGCGCCGTGCCTGATTCCAAGGCACACAGATAAGGCAGATAAGACACAGAGTTAACACAGTTTGTCACAGTTCAAAAGGAGCCCTTGTCACACAATAGAAGCAGAAGGTATGAATGAATGAATGAATGAAGCTTTATTGGCAGACTCAGGTCCATAGATACACAACATGACAATTCAATAAAAATAAATAAACATAAAACACTAAAAATCCCGAGTATCGAGGATACACATCCAAACGTTGCATAAACTTAAACATGAGATTTCTTAGAAGAGCTTTAAAAGTGCACACTCCCGCAGACACAAACATCTGACTGGCACTCCCCCCTCTAGGTACTCTAAGGAGAATTCTCATAGCATCGTTGTAGGCAACTTGCAACCTCTGCATGCTGGATTTACGGTAAGACACCCACAGATGAGCAGTGTACAGAGGTGTGCAATATGCCTTAAACAGAGCAATCTTGACATTAGTAGAACACAGACTAAACTTACAAGCAATAGTGTTAGCCTGAGCATACAGTTTACAACATTGCCTATACAGGTCATCATCATCATCATACATTAGATCAGTTAGAATATGACCAAGGTATTTAATCTTCCTACAGACCTCAAGACTAACGTTGGACAGTGTGAACACTGGAAACTGGAGCCATTTATCCTGCTTGGTTCTGCAAATTAAAACAGCACTCTTGCTGGCATTATATTTGATATCAAATTGTATCCCATATTCAGTACATACATTAAGGAGCTGCTGTAAACCAGCACTGCTCGGACAAAGTATGACAAGGTCATCTGCGTACATAATATGGTTAACCAGCATTTCACCGATCATGCACCCAGTGTTACAGGCTCTCAACTGCATAGACAGGTCATCAACATATAAATTAAATAAAACTGGGGACAGAATGCCTCCCTGCCTGACACCATTACATACGCCAAAGGCTGCAGATATACTGCCTCCCCATTTAACCTGCATCTTCTGGTGAGAATACCAGTAGGCCAGAACCCTCACTATATACCCAGGAACTCCCCTTTGCTTTAGTTTGATAAACAGTTTCTTGTGATTCACACGATCAAACGCTTTGGAAGCATCAATAAAGCACATAAGTACAGATGAATTTTTTGCCGTGTACAGATTTACAATTTCTTTGAGGGCATATATACACGTCAGTCCCATGCTTTGGTTTAAAACCAAACTGATTATCACAGGAAGTAATAAACCCATTTACTCGATCAAGCAGAATTCTTTCCATAAGTTTTGATAGTATGCTGGCTAGTGCTATAGGCCTATAATTATCCAGACAGCTGATTTTTCCAGCTTTGTCTTTAACAACCGGGACAAGCAGGATAGATAGCATTGATTCTGGTAGTACACCGTGGACCATAAATCCAGTGAAACTGAGAGCTAGGAGGGGGGCTAATCTCAAACTAGCATTCTTCAGGTGCTCAGCAGTTATTGAGTCCATACCACATGCTTTGCAGCTAGGCAGTTTATGCATGGCATCATACACCTCATGTGTCGTTATACTCATTGTAACATCATTCATATCAGAGTCATCCAAATACAGATCACTTCTTATGCAGTTAAACAAGGAGTTGTAGTGCTGCCTCCATAGTTCTGCAATGTTATTTTCTCCAGAAGTGCCTTCGACAGTGCACGGGAGAGATGGTTTACAGCTATGAAGAGCTCTCACTTCTTTCCAGAAGTCAGTGACATTTTTACCCAGCATTTTGTTGGCCATGGAGTCAGCCCTCATAACCTGCTCATTTTTGGATATAAATCGCACAGCATATTTAAACCTGGCATTGGCTAGCTTTTTATGTTCAAGCTCCGGGCCTTGCCTAGGTCTACCAGCTATGGCCCATAGCTTATAGGCTTCACGGGCTTCATCATGATATACAGCAACATGTTCATTCCAACCAGGTCTAATGTTAAGATTCTTAATGTGCTTCTTTTGTTTAATAAAAGGTTTACCTCCATCACGAAGAGCAGCCACTATGTCATCGTACATGGAAGAAAGGTCCTTCTTATGCTGAGAACTTTTGCAGTTAGCATCCTTACACAAAATAGCATCATTAGGCAAGGAAATATTGCTTAGATATTTGTCTGTATTGTTATAATAAGCCAGGAGGTCCTCATCTGTTAGAGTTGACCAGTCTAGTTTTGCAGTGGTTACATCACTGGCAGTACTAGCCATTGACAGGAGTTCATCTACATTGACTGTGAAAGCAAAGGGTATATGGTCTGTCACTGTTACCCCATACTTAATGCTCATATTTACTAAGGCTGCATGACCATCAGCTGTACTGATACAATGGTCAAGCCATGAAGTAGTGTGCCAGGCTTCACTAATATACGTAAAGCTATCTGAGGGCAATAGTACTTTGCTTGACAGAATGAAATTGTTATCCTCACAAAAGTGGGTTAAGTGGTTAGCAAATAAAGAATGACTGTCCACAATATCAGCATTCATATCCCCAACAACATATACACTGTAGGTGCTATTATCTTGAATGAAGGCACTAATAAATGCCAGTCTGTTGATATATTCATCCTCATTCTCACGAGACTCATACGGGGTATATACATTTAGGATAATAAAACTGCAATCTTTAAAAGTATATTGTACAGCAATGCACCAATCAACATCGAGCCTAATCGGCTTTATCACAGCATCAAGCTTCTTGTCCCAGAGCACAGCCACCCCCCCAGGTATTCTGCCTCTGATAATTGCTGTGCTAAGATCAGTCGTCGATTCCCCCACTCCAAGGAAATTTGGATCAAACGAGTTGAGTTTTTCCAAGTCTTGTTTTGCTAAGAATGTCTCTTGTAGACATAAAATATCACATTCTTTCAACAGATTGTCAACAACTAAACGTCGAGCTTTACAGGGGCATCATGCAAGCCAAAATTCTGAGGGGGCACAATTAATAATAATAATAATAATAATAATAATAATAATAATAATCTAAGAGTCTTAAATTCACAGATTAAATGCTAATCCATTCAGAGAATAAAATTAATAATGCCACATAATAAAGTCACAAATGATTGGATATAATGATTGAAAGGATGAAGAGGAGTTTCTTCCCTCAGGCCATCCGTCTGCTAAACTCCGGACCATATTGTAAGACTACACTACACTGAATATCTGGACTGAAGAGACAATTGCACTATCCATGCACATTTCAATGCACATTCCCTGTCTGTCTGTATATGTATTATCCTTATACATGCCCATATATATCTCATCTTTATTTATTTAATATTATACTTATTTGTATACATACTGCTTTTCTTAAGGTTGCAGGCAGAAAGATACATTTCACTATGCATTGTACAAAGTAATTGTGTATGTGACCAATAAAACTCTTGAAATATAATTTAATATCATTTATTGTTAATATTTGTTAATACAGGGTTGGGGGCTTCTGGCTTTTTTTTCAAGAAACTAGATATTTTTCGTTGCATTGCTCACCTGGTTAGAGAAATATGAAAATAATTCAGTATAGTGGTGGTAGCTAGCTAACTATCAGCTCACTACCACAAGATTCACACACCAGAATCAACTTGAGGAATCGTTAGCAATGGTCGCTAGGCGCTAACGTTAGCTAGCTAGCTAGAAGCTAGCCTAATTTACTAGTAGCTGATGGCTCTGGTAGCTGACCGCTAGCCTACCATTACTAGTAGTTAACAACAGCAACAACTCTAAACACTAAATGTCTTTATTTCTCAAATGAATTGCGTTTCATTTTCACACGTCTGTAAAGGGACATTTGCTCTACTAACCGCTTCGACAGCAACCGCTCTGTCTGAGCAACTTCAATCACCGACGAACGAACTGACTTTGCTTTGGAAGAAACCAATACCATAGAGAAAGGGAGGGGGTGGTGACTTTTTGTGGTATGATCAATTACAAATTCGAAGAACACATTTAACTCATACTATAAAATGATCATAACAACATTGTATAGTATTAAAAATAATAGTAATAAAAGAAAAAAATATATATTAAAATGTCCAGATACAAAAAATCTGAGGGGGCACGTGCCCCCTCAGTTTCTATTGGCATGACGCCACTGGAGCTTTATCCCCTGCACTCTGTCCCATACGCAGGCCACGACAGTTGTAAGACAGGACCCGAATGGACATTATGCCATAGAGTTGACAGCGGTGAGCTCATTTGCCCCCCCTGCTGGAGGCCCCACGTTTGGCCCAAAAGCGCTGGCCTTGCGCGGTTCATAATAACGTCGAACCAGAGCCCCTTCTGGCCAGAGCTCAGGAGTGTACATTTCACTAATGTCATTACATTCAGCAGTCACTTTAAAAGAGCCAAACCGGCTGCGTGCATTGACAATTTTCTGGCAGGTGACCTCCCTGTTAAGTTTAACTTTCTCCGCATCCAGATCTGGGGAGAACTTTGTAGCAAACACACTCACTAATTTAGGCTTCACAGTTTTAATAGTGCTCACGGCACCAGTGCCAATGACAAATATAGGACCGGTTCTCTTCCGACCAATGGTAGCAGCATGCGCACCTGAACTTGCAGCCGCGCTCTGCAGCTTCTGCCGGGGTCGTCCTTTTTTCACCACTTGAGTCCAACGTGGGGAGCCAGTGGAAGATACCGGGGGTATTACTCCTGCTGCTGAAAAAAATAATAACAATGTTGAATGAGAACTCAGAATGCTCTCATTTTGTTGATTTTGATTTCATGTTGTTAAAGCCAGCCTATGCACCTGACCGGAATATTTTGGTAGAGCAGTATCTCACATCATTTTACTCTGAAATTGAAAATGGTACAATTGTTGGGTGAAAATCTAAAGATTTCTGGACTATAGGCTAAGCCCCCAATGTTTCAAGATCCTAACAACGCCTCTGTGAATTATCAACTGGTAGCAAAAAATTTCATCAACAAAGTTTATATAAAAATGACAATTCTATATTTTTATTTCACTGATCTACAGTCAACATTACAAGAGCAGCACATCTTTACAATAAAATAACCATTATTACACCAAGAATAGAAATAACAATACCCATAAAATAGCCAAATTGATTTATTTCACACATATCTATATAATTCATGTTTAAAATCAAATAGATCTTATGTATGGAATGATGTAGTATTCCTGTAGTTTGTCATGTAATAGGCTATTGACAGAAGGTGACAAAATGCATGGGGATATTAAAACAGATTGTAATGACAAAAGAATTGTTTTTGTAAGGAATCAAATCACTTACATATTGTGTCCAGAAATGTTTCAGTTTGTCCTTGTAATTTATAACTTGTATATCTTGTACAACATATGAAAAAATATTTGAAAAAATAAACCACACATGTTCAAAAATGTCTTGCAAATTGAAGTTGTATATCAACATTTGTGAATGTACATAAAAAACAATTGTAGTTGCACATCAATTTTTGCACGCATAAAAAAATACATGCAAGACTCAATTCTACACGGGATGTGATGTCAAAAACACTGTGTTGTGTGTACAAAAGTTGATGTACAGCTGCAAATCTATTTCCACCCCAGCTTTCCGAAAAAAAACCATGGCATGATTTTGAGGCGACTGAGAATCCTGGACTGTGGAAGATTTTTACAGAGTGCTGGGCTTTGAGACCAGCTTGGACAAACATGGACAAACACGACGCTGCATACAAATCTATGTGTACTCGTTGTGGCATTGTATTGTATTGTTTGTTTACCTTCCATACCAATGGGGCATGAAGATAAAAGAAGTAACTGTAACCTAGGGAAACCATAAATAGCGGTGACAAAAACTCAACGATTGCATTGAAAGAACCAAAAAGGTGGCTGGTGTGGGAAGAATTCTGGCCAGCAAGTCTGTTCAAGCCAGTGCAGTGCTTCAGTTTTTCCACAAATGTGTCCATATGAACCTGAACTTTCCATTCGATCTTAGTTGTTTCATGTTGAAATGCATAGTATAGGCAATACAATATCTTATTCAATTAATTAATTCATTTTATTTGTCAGATGAACAAATTTTCTTTTGGCAGGTACAGCAAGCCATGGTGTTCCCAGGCTTATCATCCTGTTCTTCATAAATTCATGCATATGTTTTAGCAGGATGTGTGATGTAGAATACATCATTAAAAATATAATTAATATTATTAACCACAGCATGTTTTGCATGGCAAAATGTTGCATTAGTTTCAATGATCAGTTCAATGTTAAATTCCAGGTATGGGAGGATTCAGGACACATTCTTGTAATTAACAGCCTTTTATGGTCTGCAATGATGCGGCCCATCTTCTAATCCATCTTGGATAGTCCTAATTTTGTGTTTGATCTTTAAGCAATCATTTGACCCTCATTGGTGTGCACTACAGTGCACCAGTTTCAAACATTCACAAATGTTGATATGAAACTACAAGTTGCAAAACCTTTCTTATACCTTTCTAAGTTAAAGGCTTAGTTTTATGTTTGTGATTTATTTTTTTTGCATTCATACATAGTGATACAAGTACAGAGTAGCAAAGTGCAACTGTAAAACATTTATGGACATTTAAGTGATGGAAGTGATTTGGCCCCATATTTGGGGGGGAGGGGTGAAATAGGCTGAACATTTGATAACAAATCAGCCCCCTAATTGAGTGAGTGTAGTGTAACACTTCTCTTCCCTGAAAGCTTCATACTCCAGGACCCATGTGGAGAAGGAAAATAGATAGATGACATATTTGTGTGGTGCATACACAGGTTAAAAAGGTGCCAAGCTTACCAATTAATATTTAACACTGCACACAAGACTAAGGCAACCAATATCACCTATCTGGTAAGATGAATGCTTTGTTGATAATTACTTCTGTCTAAAGGTGCCCGTTTGACACATTTAATAAAGTGAGATCTAAAATTGCGCTATACACAGATACCTGAGGGAACCACATTGTGTCCATCTAAATCCAACCTGAAAGTAGGACTAATATAATGCAATACAGTTCACTGGGTAACTAGGTTCATCTTCCAGTTTTCTCCAAGCACATGCTAATGGAAGTACACACCAAATCACAAACTGAAATGTGCTAGTAACTTCATGTCTATAGATGAAGACAAAAAGTGTAAATCTGCTTTACAATACAGTTTTAGGTGCATCTACTTTGATATTTTACTAAACTAAAGGCAACAAATCACAAATATGCATGTATTAATGGCTGATCATGTTAAAGCAGCTGAATCAGATGACAAATGCCTGAAGGCATTCTTATATTGTATACTTTACTCACATTTGACCCTGCAACTAGGCGTCAAACCCCACCAACCCTGGCTCTAAGAAGTCACTGGTGTATTCACTCAGATGTGGGTCTGGTTCAAGAAATAATCTTATTCCCAAGTACAGCGCGGCTCTGTTACTCAAGCCTACTCTATGCAGTTCTGTAGTAAATGTGTTACTACAAGGTAGACTCACTCTAGCATTGTCACATTCACACCAAGCATGTTTGAATGATTTATTTAAACCATTCAACCCCCCCCCCCCCCCCCCCCCAAAGTCCTGGTTCTTGTAATTGGGCAATGTGAAACTAGATAAATCAAATCCAAAAATGCAACAAAGTAAACTTTTGTACTGCGATTCGGACCAAAGACAACCAACTGTCAGTGTGACCTACACCTAGAGCACCAACCTTGTGTTTTGGGTTTGTTTCCTGTAGTTGGTTCAGATTATTTGCTCACACTGCACTTTGCTAGGAAGAGGACTGAGACATGCATTTTCAAGCATCTATTTGGGTTATTTGGTGCCACCCAGGTTCAAATGGCATTGTTCTCACATTCCCAAATGAATCACTGAATGAACTAAAGGAGTTGCTCTAAACATTCTTGTTGTGAATGCGCCTTAAGTGATGCTGTCCAAAACATCCTGACTAGGAGAACAGAAAGGCACTGGTATCAAATGCACAGGATGGAGCCTGATGCTTTGCCAGACAATACAAGTGCTCATGTTTCTGTCTCTGGAGTGGCTCATGGTGGTTTTGCAGCCATTGGCAGTTACTTCAACCCTATTCCACAATGCTATAATACTTGTGATAAATGTTTAATCACAAATACCAACAACACTACTTTAAAGCTGAATGTTTTTGGCCTTTTTTGGCAAGAAAATAAATTAGCTTGAGCAGGGTTTAGCATTATAATAGGGCTAACCAGCTAACAATGACGACTAGTTGGGAGTTTAGATCCACACACAAGGAAGAGCATGATACAAGCACAGAGATGACAGAACATTGTCTCCCTGAATCCATATGGATCCATCAGTTCTGTTCTTCAGAAGTTGTGAAGAAAACTTGAATGGTGTTGCTCTTCGCACAAATTCATTGAAAGCATTTTCCAGATGTCTGGAAAGCCAGCAATACATTTTGCCTAGGTTTGTCACCAGCTCTAAGCTCTAGTTATTAGGGTAATCGTTTTTTTTAATCACCCCATGATAACATGAATTCAGTCGCCTCTGCAGCTCTGATTGTGTGCATGTTATTTAGGTGTGTGTGTATGTCATGAATAAATGTGCACAGAGTTTCTCTTTGTTGTGGAAGAATACCAAAGTGCAGATATGGGGAACTGGATTTCTAAAACGCATCCCTGGATTTCTACAGTGCATACAAATGTCTTCCCTTTTTAAAGACAATAGAAGAGGACAAAGACAAATTTGTTCAATACACATATTTTCAAAATCTTGAACCACAGAGGTCCAGTTCCCCTTGAGTTCATGTTCAGTTTGTGAAAAATAAAGCATGAGAAAAATACCAAAGACATCAGTAGTTTTATGTCTGTGTGTCCACAGACATGTTTTGGTTAGAGTGGTTGCAAAGGTGTGCGTGTGTGTGTGTGTGTGTGTGTGTGTGCGCGAGACAGCATGAGTGATTAGGCTGTGTGCACTGATTGTTAAAAGCATAATGTGACATTAGATGTATGTGTGCTATATGTGTACTTTGTCTTCAGGCTTTTTGATTCATATTCTTATGTATATCAATGGGAGAGTGTATTTGGCCTGTAGCAAAAATATCCAAAAAACATGTTTGTGTGTATGTCTGTGTGTGTGTGTGTGTGTGTGTGTGTGTGTGTGCGTCTATCTGTGTGTGCAAGTTCATATAAACCAGAATGGAATTTGAAAATGATCTCCCTCCTTAGTTAGCAGGCCCTGGGTCTGCCAAGGGCATAGTGTGCAACACTTCATTCAGAAGCTGCAGAGCCCGGTGCAGATGGACCTCCATCCAGCAGGGGGTGTGTTTGATGCTCTGCCTGGGGTAGTCGGGCCCCCAGCCCTTTACAAAGCTCAGCCGCAGGATACACAGTCGTCTCAGATCATCCACACCAATTCCCGCTGCTGCAGATAGACCTGTCAATGACCAAGAGAGCAAAATTGGAAAATGGCAAAATTGTGTACCCATCACTGTGCATTCACAATGTGAGCAACAGAATCAGTCACCAGACGCCCATTCATTTCCTATAGAGCTGAGTGACCAGGGAAACTCGCCCAATGTGTGGATGGTCAAGACGTTCTCATGGTCATTGGCCGATCAGATTTTGGCGCTTCCTTTTTTACCTACTAATATAATTTTGTTCCATGAACAATAGTTCTACCTGGCAAGTGCAAAATGGACAGCCATTCAAGGTTTCCTAGCTCTTTACAACATTTATTTTAAAGAATACAGGAATAAATCTCTCAAAAATTATGCTTAGAGAAAGGTTGCAGCCATTGTTGGGGTCAATGGAACAGTTACATCTGTGATACTTCAAAGAAGTTAGCTTCATAA
>JAXDDW010000316.1:75000-79605 GCA_034670385.1 Hoplostethus mediterraneus | reverse complement strand
TACTACTACTACTCCCACTACTACTACTACTACTACTACTACTACTAGTATAACCACTGCTACTATCATCCTACTACTACTACTACTACTACTCCCACTACTACTACTACTACTACTACTACTACTACTACTAGTATAACCACTGCTACTATCATCCTACTACTACTACTACTACTACTCCCACTACTACTACTACTACTACTACTACTACTACTAGTATAACCACTGCTACTATCATCCTACTACTACTACTACTACTACTACTCAGCATCATCACTGTTTGGTTTAGTGGAGCCAGAGAATCGGACCATGTCGGACCTGCTTGGTCAGACAGAACCCTGGTTTATTCTATGTCAATACATAAACAGTACATAACAAGAAATTAAATGTACATACTACTATATTCCCCGTAGCCAATTTACACTATTGGCTACAACAGTGGACTCCGCCCCCACCCGGAAGCGCGGTAAAAAACTGTTTGCAGGAAGTGGAGACTGAAAGAGACAGAAAGAAGGGCAGACCGGAGTGGTAGGTGGTCGTGTGTACTTTAATACTTCAGAGACACTGAGATATATCGGTCAGCTGCGGGGAAAAGCGAGTTCCTCCTGGTTCAGTCTTAAATCAACCACTGGTTCTGGTCTGTCTGGAGAAAACGGTACGCTAAACGCCATCCATCAATCTGTCAGCGTAACGCTCCTTTACTTAAACGTAGAACATGACGTAAAAACGTGAAGCCGTCTATAGGACCTAATGTTCATTTCGGCATCACCCAACACACCAGGAGGGTTTCAATACGGTTTAAAAAAGGGAAGTCATGTTCTGTTCTGGAGTCCAACGGACCCAGACCAGCAGATCCACCTCTGAACACGTGACGTCTCGTTTCTGAAAGTGCAGCTGGTGAAGAGGATGGAGTCTGGAGGTTTCCAATACAACCGCAAGAGAAGTCGATAGAACTGGAAGCGAAGCGAAGCGAAGCGAAGCGAAGCCGAGCAGCGCTGCAGCTGTCGCTGGTAACGAACCGGGTAGTTCCATTATCGGACAACTCGTTTTGAAGTTTGAAGCTCCGTTTTGAGTCTTTGTGGGGATTCACCTGTACTGTATTTGAGGTTCTGTAGCAGTTTGAATAACTTACTGTTTGTATTAGTCTGATTAATGGTTCCATGTAATGACATCACTAAACCTTTACACACAAAGTTTCAGCATATAAAAGAGGGCTTCTGTCAAGTAGCAGGTAGCTTGCAATAGCTGGCTATACTAATCAATAATGAATGAAAGACTGATGCCCATGAAATGACTGGTATGATGGATTGAACTCATATGCCATCACAGCCCCGGGAACATGAGGTCGACTTGAATAGAAAACCAATGTGATGGTAGTGACCTACACATGTACACTGCAGTACAAGCCTCTCTAGTTACTCGTTACTATTCACTGTTGTATTCTTGGTATTGGTCATATGTATTCATCTTGAGAGAGTAATCCATTTCTTTCCCAGACGTCCCTCTACAGTCTACTGAACGTGTTGAACTGTATATTTAACCCCGCTGTTGTTCATAGTCTAGTTTATTGCTTTTATCCTTTTTATTTTTTCTACTATTTTTATATTCTATACGTGTGCTTGTATTCCATTCTGTTACTTTTGCAAACTGAGCTACCTTTGCTGTTGTGGCGATGACATCACGATGACATCACTCAACAGTATTGCGACTAAACTGGTGCAACCTGATTAGACCGGGACTGTCCGATAGCGGATGACGAGACGTTTAGTCGGGGTTGTGTCCATTGGGACGTTTTGTTAACCTGTGTGTGTGTGTGTGTGTGTGTGTGTGTGTGTGTGTGTGTGTGTGTGTGTGTGTGTGTGTGTGTGTGTGTGTGTGTGTGTGTGTGTGTGTGTGTGTGTGTGTGTGTGTGTGTGTGTGTGTGTGTGTGTGTGCGCGTGCGTGCGTGCGTAACTGGTTCTAGTAATAGTCGGTGAACTAGTCTAGTGAACTAGTGCGGCCCGATGGATCCTGAGGTGGTCATCCTTGAGTTCCTGGTTCCTGTGGAGAACAACAAGACTCTTTTTGTCTGGAACATCCAACCATCACACAGCGAGGCTTTTATCTATGTACGGTAACCTGCTAACCAACTAACTAAACTATATACCAAAGAGTGTAGGATGAAATTACTTTCTATAGCCTAGTATAACTTAGTTAATACGTCTATTACTGTTATTACCACTACTACTACTACAACAGCTACCAGTCTACCAGACTACTAGTTAGTAACACTAGTTGTCTCCAGGAGTCAGTATCTTGTCACCACTAGTTAGTAAATCTAGTGAGTAACTCTAGTTGTGTCCAGGACTCGGTGTCTTCCCACCACTAGTTAGTAACTCTAGTTAGTAACTACTTGTTATTACGACTACTACTGTTATTACCAGTACTACTGCTACTACTATTACAACAGCTACCACTACTAGTTAGTAACACTAGTTGTCTCCAGGAGTCAGTATCTTTTCACCACTAGTTAGTAACTCTAGTGAGTAACTCTAGTCTTCTCCAGGACTCGGTGTCTTGTCACCACTAGTTAGTAACTCTAGTCTTCTCCAGGACTTGGCGTCTTCCCACCACTAGTTAGTAACTCTAGTGAGTAACTCTAGTTGTCTCCAGGACTTGGCGTCTTCCCACCACTAGTTAGTAACTCTAGTTAGTAACTCTAGTCTTCTCCAGGACTCGGTGTCTTGTCACCACTAGTTAGTAACTCTAGTTGTCTCCAGGACTTGGCGTCTTCCCACCACTAGTTAGTAACTCTAGTTAGTAACTCTAGTCTTCTCCAGGACTCGGTGTCTTCCCACCACTAGTTAGTAACTCTAGTGAGTAACTCTAGTTGTCTCCAGGACTCGGTGTCCCAGGTCTTCTCTTCCTTCGGTCCTCTCCACCTGGTCCGGGTCCGACCCAACGCCCCCCTCGCCCCCCCGGGGTTCTACGTTCTGGTCCGGTTCTACTCTGCTGCTCAGGCCTCGGCGGCTCAGCGGCAGACGGACGGACGGACTCTGTTCCAGACCACACCGGTGAAGGTGAGGAGGACAGACAGACGTCTGTCTCTCTGAATGCCTTTACTCAGGCATTCACCTGTACCTGTCTCTCTGTCTGTCTGTCTGTCTGTCTGCTCCCCCCCCCTTCTGTCTCGCTCTCTGTTCAACTCATTGCTATAGTGACAGCCATAGCCACGCAACCAGCTGATGTTTGATGACCTGAGTTCAACAAAATGGCCGCCACAGTAGAACCTTTACCGTCTGTCTGTCTGTCTGTCAGGTGAGGCTCAGTACTAAGCAGACTCCCTCCTACCTGTCTGACCCCTACAATAAGAAACCTCTAAGCCACGCCCACTGCCTGGAACTTGCCAATCACTGCCTGGGATTCAACGGCTGGTCCACACGCATCATCACTGTAAGAAACATTTTGGTTGTCACGGTGATGATGATGAAATGACATCATTACTTGTAGGGCTGGGTAAAAATTCTCTGATGCATCTCATTTTAATTTTGTCTGATTCACAATCGAGTCTTTAGATTATCAATACTTTACATGCTATATATTATATATGGTATTGCTATGTACTTTATCACAGGATCAATCCAACGCTGAAGACGAAAACACTGAAAGCATTTTAGGTCCTAAATGTGGAGACACTTTGGTTTTAACCCACATAAGACAAGTAACGATTCTGTTTTTATAATATGAATTTTGTAAAGATCACATTAAGAGACTTTGAGAAATACTGCACTGAAAAAAGAAAATACCTGTTTCTATGTTGTTTTTATGTTTCTGAGTCGGGATTAATAGTGATCCGTCATGGTCCAGCTCTAGTAGTTACCTTCAGTCGTGCTTGAAAGTTTGAGGCCTGCAGGTGGTGGTCATTCTTCTGTGTTATAAAATAACAATATAAAATCCATTTTTAACTGCAAATCTTAATAAAGGTAGAAGGAAAAACATGCACAAATAAATGTGATACACTTTCATTGTCTATTTAACAAAAAATATGTGAATCCTTCAATCAATAACCTGGCTCCTCTTTTATCAGTGGCTAGCTAACTAGTTTAGTATCGCTATCGGAACCGATTGATTAGCAGGATCAGAGCTGCTTTACTATAACCTGCCTACAGCGCGATGCCCTGAGCTGATCATTAACTAGCAGTGTTTCCCTGAGCTGATCATTAACTAGCAGTGTTTCCCTGAGCTGATCATTAACTAGCAGTGTTTCCCTGAGCTGATCATTAACTAGCAGTGTTTCCCTGAGCTGATCATTAACTAGCAGTGTTTCCCTGAGCTGATCATTAACTAGCAGTGTTTCCCTGAGCTCAGGACTATCTGTGGCTTCCCTAACTCAACGCTCATCTGAGGGAATGTTCAATGCACCGGAGAACATTAATTTCCCCCTCGTTGATGAATAATCAGGTGACTTGTTGAATATCTAGACTCCTAGCAGCTGATAGGTGACTTGTTGAATATCTAGACTCCTAGCAGCTGACTAGGTGACTTGTTGAATATCTAGACTCCTAGCAGCTGATCAGGTGACTTGTTGAATATCTAGACTCCTAGCAGCTGACTAGGTGACTTGTT
>JAXDDW010000316.1:30000-70000 GCA_034670385.1 Hoplostethus mediterraneus | reverse complement strand
TGTTTCTAGTTGCAGTAGTCAAGAGTTGACAAGAGCCTGGATGAGCTCCTGCGCTGTCTTGTCAGTGAGGAAGAGGAGAATCCTGATGTTGTAGAGGTGTGTGTGTGTGTGTGTGTGTGTGTGTGTGTGTGTGTGTGTGTGTGTGTGTGTGTGTGTGTGTGTGTGTGTGTGTGTGTGTGTGTGTGTGTGTGTGTGTGTGTGTGTGTGTGTGTGTGTGTGTGTGTGTGTGTGTGTGTGTGTGGTGGCAAGGCATAGTTCAGTTCAGACACAAAGTGATGTAATTGGCAGCTCAACTGAATCATACAGAAAACAGCCCATAATGACCTGCAACTGCGTGTCACCACCACTAGATGTCAGTAGGGGCTTTTACTTCTAGTCTGCATCCCGTTTGTTTTGTGCTTCACAGCTTCAGGTTTGTTTCTTATTTCAGGAACGTATCGACCACTTCATGACAGTGTTTCATTTCAGTCTGTACATGAATAAATGCTGTTTTCATACATATTCTGTATCTAATTTACTATTTTGCTACAAACGTCAACTTAAAAGGCCCAGTACCTTATCCAGACATTAATGGGAGCAGACATGTTTTCATTCTCTATTTGATTGACAGCTCATTATACAACATACTGAGTAAAACAGACCTATATTCTGATTTACAGATCAAACTTAATACAACCTGTATTAATATGGTCCAAACATCACAGACTGGGCCTTTAAATCCACTTAAATGTGGCTTATTCTTCCTATTAAAAGAACCCAGCTTGAAGTCCGTCTTGTGCTTTTCACACTGCATGGATCAGATCAGAGTTGAGATTATAAATGAGCTACTTCTGGTAAGTCTTTGTCCCTGTCAAACTAAATTGATCTGAACACATTTCTCCTGGGCAGGACTGGTTTCCAAGATGCTGGCAGGAACAATGCTTTTCAGGTTACGAGGCTGATGCTGGTTGATGGGAGGCAACATGGAGTCCAGACCAGCAGACTATCAAAAAATACTTTAATACGAACGACATACAGAAACCACCGAGAATCATGTTTACTCACGAGCTACAGGAATTAACATGTAGAAACCACAGATACACACCACACAACTTTAAAATGATGGCATTTATACACAACCTCATGCTGCTTTCAAGAGCTGTTGTAAATCCTAATTACTGCACATGAACAAGCAAACAGTGATAAATGGGACTGAAATCTTAAAATGATGGAATATAGTGAAAGGAAAGTGGGAATGTTACTGAGATGTGACCTTTAGAGGGTGGAGGACATGATACCAAACCGATGGCTAATAAATTACTAAACCAATTAAATGCCTGCATGTCCTCCTGTTCATTCTGCCGCTCGGCGCTGCTGAAGATATCAAATGAACAAACTTACAAAATCAACCCAAATTTTGTTTCAAGCTTCACTTCATTTATTTCTGACCAAAATCAGTTGAGGTATTTTTTCACGACTTTCGAGCTGGGAAGGAGGAGTTGGTAAAGTGAAACTTGGCCACAGTAACCGGCATGGATGTTTACAGGAGAATGAGGTCATAAATCATCTACAATCTATTTTGAGGTTGATAAAACATTTGGAAACTGTACACATTATATGTAGTTCCTGTTTGGACGTTACTGATATTTTATTAGTGCATATCTGCATGAACATTGAACCCTAACCCACACAACTGCCCTCTTATGCACACACACACACACTTAGGTAGCGACTACACATAATTTATATTATTATATTACATATACACAAACTCCTCATATTGTACTATATTCTTATCGTGCTCTTACTGTAATATTGTAAATATTGTGTTGGTTTTTCTTGTAAATACTGTGTACTGTTGCCCTTTGCACATTCCCGTTGAGCATTGCCACTTTCCATTTCACTACTCACCCTGTGTGTGTATGTGACAAATAAAGTTCTTGAATCCTGAAATCTTGAATCAGGCTCTGGAGGGGATTCAACTGGTGACTCTGGTCTCCATGTTATTAAACTTACTAACTAACTGGTTCCACTGGTCTCCATGTTTTTAAACTTACTAACTAAGTGGTTCCACTGGTCTCTAGGGTACTAACTAACTGGTTCCACTGGTCTCCATGTTATTAATCTTACTAACTAACTGGTTCCACTGGTCTCTAGGGTACTAACTAACTGGTTCCACTGGTCTCCATGTTATTAAACTTACTAAGTAACTGGTTCCACTGGTCTCTAGGGTACTAACTAACTGGTTCCACTGGTCTCCATGTTATTAATCTTACTAACTAACTGGTTCCACTGGTCTCTAGGGTACTAACTAACTGGTTCCACTGGTCTCCATGTTATTAATCTTACTAACTAACTGGTTCCACTGGTCTCTAGGGTACTAACTAACTGGTTCCACTGGTCTCCATGTTATTAATCTTACTAACTAACTGGTTACACTGGTCTCTAGGGTACTAACTAACTGGTTACACTGGTCTCCATGTTATTAATCTTACTAACTAACTGGTTACACTGGTCTCTAGGGTACTAACTAACTGGTTACACTGGTCTCCATGTTATTAATCTTACTAACTAACTGGTTCCACTGGTCTCTAGGGTACTAACTAACTGGTTCCACTGGTCTCCATGTTATTAATCTTACTAACTAACTGGTTCCACTGGTCTCTAGGGTACTAACTAACTGGTTCCACTGGTCTCCATGTTATTAATCTTACTAACTAACTGGTTCCACTGGTCTCTAGGGTACTAACTAACTGGTTCCACTGGTCTCCATGTTATTAATCTTACTAACTAACTGGTTCCACTGGTCTCTAGGGTACTAACTAACTGGTTCCACTGGTCTCCATGTTATTAATCTTACTAACTAACTGGTTCCACTGGTCTCTAGGGTACTAACTAACTGGTTACACTGGTCTCCATGTTATTAATCTTACTAACTAACTGGTTACACTGGTCTCTAGGGTACTAACTAACTGGTTACACTGGTCTCCATGTTATTAATCTTACTAACTAACTGGTTCCACTGGTCTCTAGGGTACTAACTAACTGGTTCCACTGGTCTCCATGTTATTAATCTTACTAACTAACTGGTTACACTGGTCTCTAGGGTACTAACTAACTGGTTACACTGGTCTCCATGTTATTAATCTTACTAACTAACTGGTTCCACTGGTCTCTAGGGTACTAACTAACTGGTTACACTGGTCTCCATGTTATTAATCTTACTAACTAACTGGTTACACTGGTCTCTAGGGTACTAACTAACTGGTTCCACTGGTCTCCAGGTTATTAAAAGTGTTGAAAATGCCAAATGGCTTTTTCATTAACATTTGAATGTTATCAGTGAATGTGCAAACCACTACATGGTAATTCAAATGTAATGTTCATATTGACTCAAATGATGATGCAGAAGTGGAAAAACGAAATCGCTGTTGTGGGATTGAATTTTCATGAAGTTAACGATACGCTTCCATATGAATGGAGTTCATGTGTTATGTTCTTCAAGCGTCACAGTACCTGCAGTACAGCCAAACGGACAGACGGGGGTGCTCTCTTCCCATCACATACTGTTTACTAGTCCAATTCGCTTTTCAGGAAGTACATTCCAGAGGACATTACAAGTAAAAGTTGTCATATTCCATGTTCGGTTTTTAATAAATTCATTGAAGCTTCTATTTCCAATTCTGCTCACGACGTTTTCACTCCAGCCTGTTGGTGTTAACTGAACGTTTATGACCAGATTCTACATTATTATTACTGACTGAACTTTTATGACCAGATTCTACATTATTATTACTGACTGGCTCAAAGGTTCCGATGGACGATGTTTATGAAGAGCTTCCAGAAAAGTGAAGAAGACAATAAAGTAACTAACTACCACAGTTCGGTTCCAATCCTCCACAACCAACCAGCACTCAGGTATAGTATGGTATTATGGTGTGGTATTATGGTATAGTATGGTATTATGGTGTGGTATTATGGTATAGTATGGTATTATGGTGTGGTATTATGGTATAGTATGGTATTATGGTGTGGTATTATGGTGTGGTATGGTATTATGGTGTGGTATTATGGTATAGTATGGTATTATGGTGTGGTATTATGGTATAGTATGGTATTATAGTATGGTATTATGGTATAGTATGGTATTATGGTATGGTATTATGGTGTGGTATTATGGTATAGTATGGTATTATGGTGTGGTATTATGGTATAGTATGGTATTATGGTGTGGTATTATGGTATAGTATGGTATTATGGTGTGGTATTATGGTATAGTATGGTATTATAGTATGGTATTATGGTGTGGTATTATGGTATAGTATGGTATTATGGTGTGGTATTATGGTATAGTATGGTATTATGGTGTGGTATTATGGTATAGTATGGTATTATGGTATGGTATTATGGTGTGGTATTATGGTATGGTATGGTATTATGGTGTGGTATTATGGTATAGTATGGTATTATGGTGTGGTATTATGGTATAGTATGGTATTATGGTGTGGTATTATGGTGTGGTATGGTATTATGGTGTGGTATTATGGTATAGTATGGTATTATGGTGTGGTATTATGGTATAGTATGGTATTATGGTGTGGTATTATGGTATAGTATGGTATTATAGTATGGTATTATGGTGTGGTATTATGGTATAGTATGGTATTATGGTGTGGTATTATGGTATAGTATGGTATTATGGTGTGGTATTATGGTATAGTATGGTATTATAGTATGGTATTATGGTGTGGTATTATGGTATAGTATGGTATTATGGTGTGGTATTATGGTATAGTATGGTATTATGGTGTGGTATTATGGTATAGTATGGTATTATGGTATGGTATTATGGTGTGGTATTATGGTATGGTATTATGGTGTGGTATTATGGTATAGTATGGTATTATGGTGTGGTATTATGGTGTGGTATTATGGTATAGTATGGTATTATGGTGTGGTATTATGGTATAGTATGGTATTATGGTGTGGTATTATGGTGTGGTATTATAGTATAGTATGGTATTATGGTGTGGTATTATGGTATAGTATGGTATTATGGTGTGGTATTATAGTATAGTATGGTATGGTGTGGTATTATGGTGTGGTATTATGGTATAGTATGGTATTATGGTGTGGTATTATGGTGTGGTATGGTATTATGGTGTGGTATTATGGTATAGTATGGTATTATGGTGTGGTATTATGGTATAATATGGTATTATGGTGTGGTATTATGGTATAGTATGGTATTATGGTGTGGTATTATGGTGTGGTATTATAGTATAGTATGGTATTATGGTGTAGTATTATGGTATAGTATGGTATTATGGTGTGGTATTATAGTATAGTATGGTATTATGGTGTGGTTTTATGGTGTGGTATTATGGTATAGTATGGTATTATGGTGTGGTATTATGGTGTGGTATTATGGTATAGTATGGTATTATGGTGTGGTATTATGGTGTGGTATTATAGTATAGTATGGTATTATGGTGTGGTATTATGGTATAGTATGGTATTATGGTGTGGTATTATAGTATAGTATGGTATTATGGTGTGGTTTTATGGTGTGGTATTATGGTATAGTATGGTATTATGGTGTGGTATTATGGTATAGTATGGTATTATGGTGTGGTATTATGGTATAGTATGGTATTATGGTGTGGTATTATGGTGTGGTATTATAGTATAGTATGGTATTATGGTGTGGTATTATGGTATAGTATGGTATTATGGTGTGGTATTATGGTATGGTATTGTGGTATATTATGGTATTATGGTGTGGTATTATGGTATAGTATGGTATTATGGTGTGGTATTATGGTATAGTATGGTATTATGGTGTGGTATTATGGTATGGTATGGTGTGGTATTATTGTATAGTATGATATTATGGTATAGTATAGTATTATGGTGTGGTATTATAGTATAGTATGGTATTATGGTGTGGTAGGTATAGGTGTGGTATTATGGTTATTATGGTAGTATGGTATTATGGTATAGTATGTATTATGGTATAGTATAGGATTATGTGTGGTATTATAGTATAGTATGGTATTATGGTGTGGTATTATAGTATAGTATGATATTATGGTGTGGTATTATGGTCTAGTATTATGGTATAGTATGGTATTATGGTATAGTATGGTATTATGGTGTGGTATTATGGTATAGTATGGTATTATAGTATAGTATGGTATTATGGTGTGGTATTATGGTATAGTATGGTATTATAGTATAGTATGGTATTATGGTCTAGTATTATGGTATAGTATGGTATTATAGTATAGTATGGTATTATGGTGTGGTATTATGGTATAGTATGGTATTATAGTATAGTATGGTATTATGGTATGGTATTATGGTGTGGTATTATGGTATAGTATGGTATTATAGTATAGTATGGTATTATGGTATGGTATTATGGTATAGTATGGTATCATGGTGTGTTTTTTTTTTTGTTTTTTTTAAACCTTTATTTAACCAGGTGACCTCATTGAGATGAGGAATCTCTTTTCCAAGAGGGACCTGGCCAAGAGGGCAGCACAAGGACACAGGCATACGTTCCTACACAAGGACACACATAATACAAAATAACAAGAAATTAAAAGCAGGTTTCGGGGGGCACAGATACTGAGTTAAAAGCAATGACAATTTCCAATACTTTCACGTTCTAAGTCCTTTAAAATCGATATGAAAGCATCATAACTGATCAGTTCTTGTCATTTTAAGTCTTTCTGGAGAATATTCCAGGCAGAGGGGGCAGCAGACTTAAACGCTTTTTTGCCCAACTCAGTACGAACACGCGGAACATTCAACTGCAAAGTGTTATGGTGTAGTATTATGGTCTGGTATTATAGTATAGTATTATGGTATAGTATTATAGTATAATATTATGGTACAGTATTATAGTATAGTATTATGGTATAGTATTATAATATAGTATTATGGTATAGTATTATGGTATAGTATTATGGTGTAGTATTATGGTATAGTATTATGGTATAGTATTATGGTGTAGTATTATGGTCTGGTATTATAGTATAGTATTATGGTACAGTATTATAGTATAGTATTATGGTATAGTATTATGGTATAGTATTATAATATAGTATTATGGTATAGTATTATGGTATAGTATTATGGTGTAGTATTATGGTCTGGTATTATAGTATAGTATTATGATACAGTATTATAGTATAGTATTATGGTACAGTATTATAGTATAGTATTATGGTATAGTATTATGGTATAGTATTATGGTGTAGTATTATGGTATAGTATTATGGTCTGGTATGTTATGGTTCTATAGATGTTGGTATCATTAAAGATGTAACTTGCATTAAAGGACGACACCAACTTTTAGCCGACTCTTTATGTGAGGAAAAAAACAACACAACACTCTGGATTACTGACAGTCTGTCTGTCAGTCAGTCAGTCTCAGTGTGTCAGTCTGTCAGTCAGTCAGTCTCAGTGTGTCAGTCTGTCAGTCAGTCTGTCAGGCTCAGTCTCTTCTCAGAGTAAGGCTAGACCAGTTAGCTCATCCTAGCTCAGGGTCCTGATGGATGCTAGCATCCTGCCTACAGGTCCTGTTGTCCTGGTCCACCTGCTACCTGCTGCTGTCCCCAGTCCTGCCGGGGTCACGTCTGTTGTGTGAGTGAAGGTCCATGCTTCCTGTATGGGTGTGTTTCCTGAAAGGGTTTGTGGGAGTTTTTCCTTGTCCTCTGTGAGGGTCCAAGGCTGGGGGATGTCGTGTACTGACCATGTATTGTTTTCACACGTTGGGCACTGTGAAGCCTTAGAGACTGTAGCGGTGATGAAGGGCAGATAAATGTGATGTGGTTTCATAAACATTACTGTGTTCCAATGTACTGCACGTGAACATCCTGTCTTCTACCGGGCGTTAGGACCCTGCGGATCTACGATGGCGAGTCCCTCCGCGTCTTCCTGCTGCGCGAGGACAGAAAGCACACCTGTTGCTGTGTCACACATCACTATAGCGACCGACCCACTAGGCGCGAGCTGTGACAACGCCTACAAGTTAAGTTTGATAAAGTTCAATCTCATATCTGTCGCGCCGACCTGCTCCGTTACTAACGCTGTCTACAGAGTGAGGGTAAGTTCGATTCATAGCTCCCAGCGGGCCGATTGTTTTCCTTGAGACACATCACTAGTTAGCGTGCGTGCAGCCCTGATGCAGGACCGTTAGGAGTCACGGTATGGATTGTTTACTTCTCCTCTGAAACGGAATTCGAATTCGACGTCTCGCCTGACAGCCATCTTTGATTTGATTACAATGGAGATGTTTGAGTAAACTTGTCTTTAACAGTCTGGAAGTATATTTGTGCATAGGACATGTCGCGCGTGCCACCGTGGTGAAAGCAGACGAGCAGCTCCAAGTGAAATAGATCTAAAAGTGAATGGAGCAGGATCGGGTAAAACACCCATAAGATGAAAGACTCCCAAAGGGTCCTGGATCAGGGCTATGGCGCGTGGAGCTTCACACCAGGGAAACGTTACATTATTTAAAGGGTAATTCCGGGATTTTTCAACCTGGCCTCTATATCCACAAAATCGCCTATCATACTAAAGTAGATCCCAAAAGTTTCGAGTTGCTCCGGTAGATCGGCTCAGCCGGCAGTCGCAAAACGGGTCCACTTTTATACTCACGTGAAATATGAAACACCTTTACTGTACCATGTTTTTGGAGACATTTTTGAGGGTTTTGTTCGGCAGTGTTAAAAAGAGCAGAGAACATTAGAAAACACAGGAAAAAGAAAGAGCGAGCTAGAATAGCATTGTTGTTTATGTTGATATAACATGACACAAAATCTTATTTTATTTGTTATTTTAATTATTATTTTATTCATTATATTCTTTTATTAATTAATTTTAGATTTACTCATCAGGAAACGTTTATTGTAGCTCCTCCCCTTTTGTGACCCTGTTTCCTGTCCATGTTGCCCCTAAAACGTTGGTCTCACCTCCACCTCTCCTGTGATGTGTGTGTGGAGAGAGGTGTGTGTCCTTCATTAGCCCCGTTCTGTTTACCCCTATAATCCATTCATCTATCCATCCCTAATGTGTCTCATATGTTAGGTTAATATGTCTTGTTGTTGTTGTTGTTGTTGTAACTTTGGGTCTTTAATGTTGGTTGTAATTCTTAGAGAGGAGCTGATTTGTACAATGTGTCCTGATGGAGTTTGGTTTGTTTGTATCAATGGCAGAAGACCAACACGGTCTGAGACCATGAAAGAGAGAAGTTGTCGCCTCTGAAACAAGGAAACACAACGCAGACTGACACCGGTCACACAAGGATGGATGACAGCCTTAGTGGTGTCCAACCATGAGTCTGCAGGTTAAAGACCACAGCAGGTGATTTCCCTGATTAGTCCCTCCTCTCTGGTTGAAGGTGTTAATCAGTGAAATCACCTGCTGTCTTTGGTTGGAGTGAAAACCTGCAGACTCTCGGCCCTCCTTGGCACATGATTGGACACCACTGCCTTAGGGCATCAAACAGGAGCTTGCCCACCAATTAGGGCTAACATGGACGATATGACGACTATGACGTCAACAGCTCCATGTACTAGCAGGTTACTAGATAAACTAAATAGTAATGGTGCATTCCCTTGTACTCGGGGAAAAAAAACGACCTCGGACTTGGAAAGGTTACCGTTACTAGTTCACTGATATGATAGAAGTCTTTACTAGCGTGCGGTACTAGACGACTAACGTTCACGTTCAGTGAAATGCACCGATTCTCTTCACTAATGGCGCTGTAGTAGTTGATGTAGTTCCTCTTTAGATGCTTGTGAAATTCTGAGACTTGCCATACCAACATGAGTTCGCTGCGGGCGTCCATGTTTTCTTGAGCAGATGCACTGGAACACATTTAGATTGGAAGTCGGGAATACCAATTCAGAACTATTGACTTCCGACTTGCAGTGGATTGCGGCATAATCTATGGTGGACTAGGATGAAAGTGAAGCCAAGTAAGTCTAGGTGTATTTCGATTATTAAAGGGAAGGTAGTAGACAGGAAGTTTTTTATAGATGAAGTATTGCCAACAGTGATAGAGAAACCGGTCAAAAGCTTAAGAAGATGGTATGATGCAAGCCTCAGTGATGAGGGTCAATTTCAGGAGTTGAGGCAGGAAATGATTTGAGGCATTTCAGGTATAGACAAGTCAGGGCTCCCAGGAGAGTTGAAACTGTGGTGTCTACAGTTTGGATTGTTGCCTCGGTTGATGTGGCCGCTGACAGTATATGAGGTTCCTCTATTGAAGGTAGAAAAACTACAAAGGATGATCAACTCAGTTATTAGAAAACGGCTTGTATGTTGGCCTTGTACGGGAAAGGCATGTTAGAGCAGCCGATATCCAGCCTGATAGAGGAGTACAAGTGTGCTAAGGTTAGACTGGAAATGACTCTGACACAGTTAAGTAGGCCAGGTGCAGCATGGACGTGGGGGCTTAGGGATGTGTGCAGGGAAACCTGTGTGGAGTAAGGTGACAGTACTAGAAAAAAGAAAACTGGTAGTTGAAGAAGTACATCGTCAGGAGGAGGTAGTAAGATGTAAGGCAGTGGGTGAACTGGGAGAGTGTAGAGCAGAGACGTTGTGGTGGAGAGAGTTGTGGAGCATGGAGGCTTATTAGACGGGCTACTTATGATGTGCTGCCATCTCCCCAAAATCGTATTCAGTGGATGGTGAGGATGCTGCCTGCATGCAGAGGTGGAAGAAACGAATTACAAGTACTCTCGTTACTGTAATTGAGTAGCATTTTCGTGTACTTGTACTTTTTTGAGTATTTTCAAAGTCAGTAATTTTACTTTTACTTAAGTATGGTTTGAATGAAGTAAAGTAGTTCGCTACGTTTGTACATCCATCCGTTACTGAGTAAATTATTTAAAATGATCAAAGGAATATTGCGAGCTAGAAAAAAAATTGCCCTGGGACCAGACACCAATCAGATGCATTGGCCAAAAACACCAAATGTGGCAAGGTGCCACATAACCGGGGTCCGGAACAGACAGAGACGCAGACAGGGGGAGAGTTTAATGGCCAGCGTGGCCGCTTTATTTACGAACACCGCAATCTCACGGCCCGGGTCTTGACGGCAGCTGTGGTCGGCGCCGCCTCCTCCGCCGGTCGTCCGCCCCGGTCCCGGTGGGCCAGCCGCGAAGCCCCAAGGCTGCCCCAGCCTGCCAGGCTTCCAGGGGCATCCCGCCCCAACCCCGGCCGGTCAGCCCTTGCGGGCGGCTCCCGGCTGCCCCCGGACCTCCGCGGGACGCCGCGGCAGGAGACGGCCCGCTCCCGCTCCGTCTCACCCGTCGCTGGCTGGCTCGCTCTCCTCCAGCCGACCGGATCCTCCGTCCGCGTCGGCTTCAAACACACACGGCGCCTCCTCTCGCTCTCACAGTCACACACAGGTTACAAGGGCCCGGATCCAGGCTGGATCCAGTTTTGGAGAATGGACTCCTGAGAGTTGGAGGAAGATTGAGTAGAGGAGCAATGCCGGAGGAAGCTGAGCATCCACTCATTCTCTCCAAAGATCAACACATTTCTATGCTCATTCTTAGACATGTCCACCAGAATCTGGGCCATAGTGGGCGGACTCACACACTGTCCAACGTTAGGAAGAGATTTTGGATCACAAACGCCAATTCACCTGTCAGGAAGATCACTGGGGAATGCAGCTTTTGTAGGCGCTACAATGGAAGAGCAGTGGAACAAAAACAAATTGTAGGGAGTTAGATTTCTAATCAATAGGCAGTCTCTTTCTCAGGTTCAGGTTGGTGTTCCTACCTGTTCTAATGGTACTTCCCACATGGCACATTAGGCGTGGCACTGTTTGAGGAGATTGAGTTTATAATTTCAGATAGAATTGAGAGCCTTAGAAAACACACACACACACGTGTGTGTGTGTCAATATGTTTTAACTGCTTTAATAGTATATACTTTTGACATCCTTCATTTTATGACATACAGATGCCTTCGCTCAGCAATAAATGAACCAAGTTCCTACTGTACAATAATTTCCTCTCTTCCTTTTTCAGTTTATTGCATGGGATACATGTAACCATAGCAAAATTAGTTTATTATAAAGATCAACAACAAAAAAAGTAACTAACTAACTTTTACTCTGAGTACTTTTTAAGTGAGCTACTTTTTACTTTTACTTGAGTAATTTTTTACACCAGTACTTTTACTTCTACTTGAGTAGGATATTTCAGTACTCTTTCCACCTCTGCCTGCATGTTGTGTTCCAGCGTATGTACGCTTAGACATATACTGTCAGGGTGTACATTTCTTTCCCAAGGGTGATACACTTGGCGTCACAATCAGGTGTTGAAATGTTTGGTGACTGCAGTTGAGGAAAAACAGCTAGAAGTGAATTCTTCAGCTGTTACTAAGGAAGTGAAAGTCGGATCAAGGGAGTGGGCGGACACTGGAAGATAAAGGTAGAGTTGTTTGAGCAGTTCACTGTGACGAGTTTCTTTTATCGAGCTCACGGTCGCCTGGGAAGACCGAGTTGAAGAAGAAAGCGAGGTATGCGGAGATGGCAGCGGAGGCAGAACAGCGAGGTTGGAGGACTCGGCTACGGCCGGTAGAAGTTGGCTGTTGTGGTTTTGTGGCAAAGTGTATTTTTGCACTCCTAAGTGAGTTGGGCGTTCGCGGTTAGGAAGCAGCGGAGCGAGCAAGTGAAGTGGATATGGAGGAAGCATGCTAGCTGGGGAGCACTGTGTATCTAGTAGTAGTAGTTCAAGTCAGGAGAGACTAGTTGTACGAAAAAGGAAGATTTATTGTGATAACAAATATGATGGGATGATGATGAGGGAGGTTATGCGCGAGTTGACAACAGCGACGGCTACAACATATAACAGAGTTGTGCAGCGACGGCTATGAACACAATGACGTAGACGAGCCGACAGAGGAGTCAGGAGGCAGACGATGCACTTATAGGTTGAGGAGCTGTGCAGCTACGGGACGAACACGTGACAGACATGCCGACTGGGGAGTCGGCTACCAACTAGCTGGCAGGCTAGATGAGGCACATAAGGGGTGACAAGCTGACAGCAGAAACCGCTATAGACCACGTATGATATATACGCCGACTGTCGGCGCATCAAATACGTAAGTACTGATAATAAAACGCCTCTAAATATCGATGTGCCTCTGCTCTTCTGAGCACGAATCACCACCACCAGAGATATGCAAGCTGATCACCAATTGATCGAGGCAGAGTATTTAGCTGTTACGACTGGAGTGCGACGCCAGTCTGGGAACCCCCCAAAACCCACAGATGGATGAGAGTTCTACCTGTTTGTGTGGCAGATAATCAATGGCACGTTGAAGTATAAAATATATTGTATGCAGATATATTGGAGAGAAAACCTTGAACCAGGCAGAAGTCAGAATCACTGCATGCTCTCTCTCACTGAAATCCAGCCAGCTACAATCTTAGAGTTTCTTTACGAAGAAATCACATGATTGGTTCACTTATGCTTAGATAACATGGTTCATCCTATAGGCTCTCTCCACATAGTGGTCTGGTCAAGTTCAGTTTACTGCCCTATAGGGCCTCGAATCCAGGCCTCGCTATTTTACTCTACAACGCTCATGTTCATGACGCATCTATGGCAACTCGGCATCAGTATTACAAACATGAATGATAAATTTAGCATTCGTGCTAATTTACTTTCGGCAATGAGGCTAATTCAGGATCAGACTCTGGCAGGGTCTTGTCGAGCTTGAATGAGAGGTGGGAGAGTGTTTGAGCATCCGCCACGGGCTATGCACTCAGGTGTTTCGTTTCACAAAAACCAAACGACGGATTTGGAGTCGTGGACGTTAAGCGTTACAGCTTCCACAGGATCACTGCTGCGTGGTTGCACGGTCAACCTGGTCCTGCAACATAACTGCATCTAAGGAATCCAGCTCTCCTCCTCCTCGGATACCAGGACCCGCACATTAGCCAGCTGTTTTTACAACACTGGCTTGGTTCAACGTTACATTTCAAATAGACAAATCTGTCGTGTTGTAGTTAGTATACTACCAATTTTGTAGCTGTGGAGAAACTGAAAGCCTGTGAGCTTCCAATCGCAGAGACTCATTCGAACATAAATTACAGGCATTTAGCAGACGCTTTTATCCAAAGCGACTTACATTGTTACAAGTGTATTCGACATGGTAGGCAAGAAAACTACTTGCTAGAAATCACAAGTGCATTTCCTTCCTAAACAAGCAACTAGAGCATAACTAGTGTTAAGGTAAAAGTGCAGTAGGTTAGCTACCTACTTTTCATAAACAAATAGGAAAATAAATGAGCAAGAGCAAAGGCAAATAGTGTATCAATAAAGAGCAAATAAACAAGAGCTCATACAGATAATTGACGACAAATAGGCAAGGCTAAGAGGAAGGGTCAGGGTAGTGTTCCTGGAGAGGTGGAGGCGGGGCTATGGTCAAGCCTACTGGCGTGAAATGTATCTATAAGCATTGCAACTCACATCTTAGGGCGCCACCCTTTGGTTAAACGAGGGTATTGCAGCTGTAGTGAAGTGGAAGCTTCTATTAGAACCAAGCGGGTGTCATTCAACTGAACATTAGCCAATAAACTGCAGTATCACAAACAAGGTAAACTTGTGATACTGGGGCTTCGAAGCGCATGTCGAGAACGTAGGGGAGTTTCTCGTGAACCTATGTATCGAGGCGTGTATCATTTTAACGTCATTACATCATCGATGACGTTTAAAGCCTCGTGCACGTACGTGCATCAGGAATGAATTCGGGTTTGGCAGGCGGTTTTGAATCACGGATATAAGGAAAGAAAGCGCCCCCATAATTCGTGGGTTGCCTTGTCCTTCTGTAGCTATAGTTAATCTTATCGTACTGATAATTACACCAATGGACTATACAACTGGTACACTTGTCCCTTTACTGATCATGGCATCATAATAACAAGTCATATCTTGATATGCTGCATCATAAATAAGTAACGGTTTATTCACATGCCAGATTCGAACCCGTGACTGTCATGTCTACTGAAGTACACTAGGAGCGGTACAGCTACACACTTTACTACCAAGTGGCTAAGGAACTCCGAATATGCCGGCAGCAGCAACCAGCGACGTAGTAGCCAACAGCGGGCATAGCCTGACTTAGAGAGAACTGACATGTGGCCCGTTAATGGCCGTCGCTAGTTTATTTATGAACATGATACTTAGCTTAGGGATGCCGGTTGAAGGCCGGGACTGCGGTTCCTATTGGGCGGTTGCTATCGCTTGGGGGGCCGGTGGTTCCTGGGTAGGGCGTTTTCGTTCCGTCTGGCGAATCCGGCCGGTGGACGATTCCTACCAGGCGGACGCTCCGAGGGTTGATGACATCGGTTTAGCCGGTAGCATGAGCAGGATTGCAGATTTTCTCCAGATATATTGCCTCGTCCCGGATCGGAAAAGCGTGAGGCGTGATGAAGACAATGGCTAGCAACGTCAGAATGCATGAACGGTGATAGCCTGGCACTATGAGCAAGTAGCGGCAGCGATGCACCTGAAATGACAGAGATGGGTGCGGCAGATATCTGTATATATAAAAGGGTGTGGAGGCCATCGGTTCCTCTGAGGGAGGACGGGGAGTGCCCTCGCTTACAGGGCTGATTGATTAACGAGCTAGGCCAGTGCGGGAGAGCGCCTGGAGTAGCGATGATAGTAAGAGATGGATAGGTAGTCTTCCTGATTGAACTTACGCTAAGCTTCATTATACTACTGAGTAGAGTAAAGTACTTTAACTAGCTGTATTTATGGGATTGTACTGTGTAGTACTGTGGTATTGAGGGGGGTCTGTACTGCTAGATAGGGAAGTGCCCATCAGTCAAGGATTGGCATGGTCGCGCACACACACACTCCTCATACCCGAACCAGGACGACCTTCCCTTTCCCTAACCTGGGAATAGTATCCAAGTTGGTCCATTATTGGCTACTAAACAAAAACACGAGTAGTGCAACGTAAACGTCGACGTAAACAGACGCGTGCTTTCTGAAGATGCATGGTGAAATGGAGGGCAGCATGATTCCCGATGCAAACACAGAAGAAGAATGTTAGGAAGAAAGGTGCTTCATCTGGACGTGGTCTGGGTTTGAAAAGTCGGAGTTGTTGTGACACGAGCAATCTGTTGTATCACCTCAAAACAAAACATGTCCGAGTATGAGGAGAGTACTAGGATGCCCGCGGGTTTTTGCGGTATACAGTAGCCGTTATTTGAAGTACTGGGATACTTGATATTCGGAATTTTGAGTTTTATTTATTTTATTTGAAAAAAGTATGTGAATTGTATTGTTCAGGTGTTTATTGTATTCAACTTATTTTGGAAAAAAGTTTGCATGTAATGTGCTTTTTATCTTTATAATTATTTTCTTGTCATGTTGCCTAACCTTTGAAGTTTTTGTTTTATACAGTAGAAGTTATTTCAAGTATTGGAATACTTGAAAGTGTATTGTTTTGGAAAATATTTATTTGTATTGTTCAGAACCTATTGGAACCTTGGAAAAACGTTTGCATATAAGGTGCTATTTATATTTAATACAGTGCAGTTTTGCACAATAACACATTCATAAACACTTTAGTTCAATGTCAATTTTGTCATAATATACAGATTACAGAGTACTAATGGAAGAGCCCAGTAGAAACCTCGTAGTTAGTCTTGTACTGCTCCTAAAGCTATTATTATTATTATTATTATTATTATTATTATTATTATTATTATTATTATAAGAAAAACAAATATACCGTGATATATATATATATATATATACCGCTACCGTCCAAAATTCAAAATATACCAAGATATACATTTTAGGCCATACCGCCCACCCCTACATAAGAGCCTCACTGGCTCAGTACAAGCCACATCTGCTTCTGCTGACGCCTCCCTCCTCTTCCTCCCCCTCCTCCTCCTCCGCTCCTCCCTTCCTCTCTCCTCACCCTCCCTCCTCTCCCTCCTCCTCCCTCCTCCTCCTCCTCCCCCTCCCCTCCCCCTCCCCTCCCTATCCCTCCTCCCTCCCCCCCTCCCTCCTCCCCTCCTCCCCCCTCCCCCCTCCCCCTCCTCCCCCTCCTCCTCCCCCCTCCTCCTCCCCTCCCTCCTCCCTCCTCCTACTCCTCCTCCCCCTCCCCTCCTCCTCCTCTTCCTCCTCCCTCCTTCCCCCTCCCTCCTCCCTCCCCCCTCCTCCCCCCTCCCTCCTCCCCTCCCCCTCCTCCTCCTTCCCCTCCCCCCTCCTCCCCTCCCCTCTCCACCTCCCTCCTCCCTCCTCCCCCCTCCCTCCTCCCTCCTCCCTCCTCCCTCCTCCCCCCTCCCCCCTCCCTCCTCCCACCTCCCTCCTCCCTCCTCCCTCCTCCCCTCAGTGTTTGTTCCACCAGGATCTGAAATCTCTGGGACAGGATCAGATGTTGGACTGGTCTAGAGAACAAGGGTCACCAGACTGCAGGTGAAGATGAATCTGGGTGTCAGTAAAACCTGGACTCTGCTTCTGTTAGCTGTTCTGCTGTTGGGGTGAGTTCATACCAGACACCTCTACTAGTACTACTAGTAACATTAGTACTATTACTACTTCTATTAGTACTACTATTAGTACTACTATTCAGATATTATTTAGTTTATTATCATTTTTCACTCAGTTTTCTTCATTCTGTCTGACCTTACAGAGTGGTGTACATCTACTACATTTCTGGACCGTACAGGTAACACGCACTCACACACACACGCACGCACGCACGCACGCACACACACACACACACGCATGCACGCACGCACGCACGCACACACACACGCGCACAGAGGTAATGTTTGTGTGTTTCATGCAGGTTTGGTCTGGTTGAAGTGGATGAGGAGAAAGATGCACAGAGCAGGTCAGTAACACACACACACACACACACACACACACACACACACAGTTACACACTATTTTTAACTTGGTGTTCTGACCTTGACTAAGACTGATAGACTATCTAATCCACACTGACTGACCATTAACCGGTACAACCACAGTCTCTACTGGTTCTACTGGGAGCTGACCGGTACAACCAGTCTCTACTGGTTCTACTGGGAGCTGACCGGTACAACCAGTCTCTACTGGTTCTACTGGGAGCTGACCGGTACAACCAGTCTCTACTGGTTCTACTGGGAGTTGACTAGTACAACCACAGTCTCTACTGCGTGAGCTGTTGGGGATAAAGGCCTTGCTAATGGTAGTTAGTGGTTGAGGATTAGAACCTCCTAAAACTCTCCTCTAGTTTGTTCTACTGATCAAAACCTTCCCACAAAGGTATTGGTGTATTGATTTATTGGTTTACAGCAGCCTGTCCAGTCACGTAGAGGGAAATAAAAACCCACCAAACCACCAATAGAAACAGTAATAATTCATTTTCAGAAAAGCATTAATTTATGACTTTTTTTTTTTTTTTTTTTAACATTTTACACCAGTTTGATATTAGTGATGTAAACTATGACTTTCTATCATTAATGGTGTATTAACCGTTTATCTTCCATGAGCAAGGCACCAGACCCCCACCGGCTCTCACGGCACATACATGACTAACATGGTCACTTAAACTCCATTTTCATTTGAATTTAAATTTTACCTTGTGGTGGTGCTGTGGTGACTAGCTGCACCTGAGTTTGACCACTCACCAATTATATCAAAGGAAACAGCAAAAAACAGCAATAGTGAGGAGAAATAAAATGCAAAAATAAAAAGGGCAAAATAAAGTTCACAATTAAACATGCCAGTCAAAATGTGAAGAGGTCTTTTTGTCCAAATTGCATAGGCTGATTGGTGGGCCATGGTTAGCTAACGGTGACGGTAACGATGCTAGCTAATGGTGGTCAGCTAACGGTGATGATGGTTAGCTAACGGTAACGATGTTAGCTAATGGTGGTCAGCTAATGGTAATGATGTTAACTAACAGTGACGGTAATGATGTTAGCTAACAGTGACGGTAACAATGTTAGCTAACGGCGTTTGTAACAATGTTAACTAAAGGTGACAGTAACACACTGCTTTAACTCTCTAGCTTGAAGAAGACGGAGCAAGGCAGTGACTGGTCAGTGGAGATGCGCGCGCACACACACACACACACACAAAGTTAAAGGCACGTTGATGTGTTTGTTGGAGTTAAAGGGTAATGCCGGGATTTTTCAACCTGGCCTCTATATCCACAAAATCCTCTTCCTGCAACAAGTGAATCCTCTTGCTTTCATAGACCACCTTTGTCAGAGTTCAGAGTTATTTCTGGTGAAAAAAGGTCTATTTCTGTAGGATCCTTTCAGTAATGTTGTCAGACACACGAATAACAATCTGAGCCTGTCAGTGGCAAAATCAAGACTTTTAGTGGACGTACTTTGACCGCGCCTCTATGCCCCTACAGATTACATTGCAGCCATTGAGCCCGTTTCGCGACTGCCGGCTGAGCCGATCTACCGGAGTAACTCAGAAACTTTTGGGATCTACTTTGCGGTATGATAGGCGAGTTTGTGGATATAGAGGCCAGGTTGAAAAATCCCAGAATTACCCTTTAATTAAAGAGCCAGTTGGTGTTTTTTGTGTGTCTGCCCTCCAGTGTGGTTGAACCAGTTATACAGTGCCGAGAGCCCCACTTGGTGGCTCCTGACCAGTAAGTACACTCACAATGATAATGCTATTGCTAATTCTAATATTATGCCTAATGCTAATGTAGCAGCTACCTGGTGGCGCCTGAACCATGTGTACACACTGATCATGCTAATGCTGCAGTTAACTATAATACTGTGGCTAATGCTAATGCTCTGATTGTTTGATTGCCCCTGACAAATAAGTACATGCTGATGCAAATACTTATGCAGTAACAGTAACGTTAATGCTAATATGATGCCTAATGCTATGGCTGCTTTCTAGCTCTTGACCAGTGAGCATACACTGATACTAAAAATGCTAGTACCAATCACTGGCTAATGCCAGAGCCTTTGAAATGGTTTGTGCTACTGTAAATTGTGCCAGTGCTAATGTTGTTCACTATTAATGCTAATGTAAACTGAAATAAGCTCCAGTCATTTTCCCATATGATTAATTCCTATGAATGACTGAACGAGGACCTACGTACTCTGCCTAACATGTCCCTGCCTTGCCAATAACTTCAAAGTTGGCTATTATCCATAAGCTAGTCATAATCACCAGTACACCGAATCCCTGCACTGAACCAAAGCATGAATAAGGTCCAATACTGTGAACGTGAACAAAGCCTCTCCACACAGAACGCCTGGGTAATGAAGTCTTGACAGTCCAACAGTTGTAACTTGTAACCAGAAAACTGTTTCTCTCTTTGAGTCTGCAGTACAAGCAGCCCAGTCTCCTGGTAGGGTGAGTAGCCGTCACCTCTAGGTGGCGTTGTGGATATTGTTGATTATGTTGTTGTTATGTTGTGGATTTCTGCCAGTGGATTAAAGTGTGAATGTCTGCGCATTGTAGCCGAACTGATGTGGTGACGGTGACTCCCTGGTTGGCTCCTGTTGTCTGGGAGACGACGTTTGAGCCCCTGCTGCTCGATAGCATCTACAAGCTACAAAACATCACCATAGCAACCACGGTCTTCGCAGTTGGAAAGTAAGGACACACCATATTTAATCATTTAATAAGAATACTGTATTATTGCCATCATTCTTCTTGGTGTTTGGTGGTGACTTCCTCGTCACGTCCAGGTTGCTGTGCGTGGTGCATAGCTGCGTATTGCTGTCAATGCCGTTTGTCCCGCAGGTGAATCTTTTGGCTTCCTTAACAGATACATCCGTTTTCTGCAAGACTTCCTGGAGACGGCAGAGGAGCACTTCTTCTTTGGTTTCAAAGTGCACTACTATGTCTTCACCGACCAGCCTAGCCAGGTGCCCAAAGTCAACATGGCTGGTGGCAGACAGGTAAACTTCTGAATGTGAAGCTTCATTCAGCATCATCATGTTGGACAGACAGAAGATATGAGCTTCCTACTTAGAAAATACGCTTCGCTAAACTAGATCACCATGCCATCAGCTGGAACCCAAACTAGTTCTAACTAACTAATCTGACAGGAAGTCGAGAGAAATCGTGCTGCCTGCAGGTTTCTGACTGCTGGGATCGATAGGCAGCCAGCGTCCTGTGATTGGATATATGGGGCAATGAGATATGATCAATAAGACGTAATATTTGATATGTTAGTAGAAGCACCTTTTAAAGTCACATCTGCTGTTGTCAATATAGGTCACATTTTAGCAATGCAGCAATAAAATGCAGTTTAGTGTGATGTGTGACTCGATTGAGAGAGTAGGATTGACGGCAAGTTTTTTGATAGCTGGACTCGCAAAATTGATGATCAAAATGTATTAACAGATACCTGTCTAGCTGGTCCAACTATTGTTTTCCCTTTTATTTAGCACATTAGGATAGTTTAAAATACAAAATATGTATTTAACTGAACCTGAGGTTCGGCAACAGCTCCGCTCAGGACAGGAAGGCTCTGCAGAGAGTATTGGAACTACACTCCCCACCCTGCAGGACTTGTACACCAGGAGGTGCAGAACCAGAGCCTGCAGGATCATGAAGGATCCTCACCACCCCAACAACAGACTGTTTCAGCTGCTGCGGTCAGGCAAGCGCCTCCGTAGTCACGCTGCTAAAACAGAGAGACTGAGACGGAGTTTCTTTCCTCAGGCCATCAGGACTGTGAACTCCGACCTCACCAGGGCCCCCACCTAGACCCACACACTGCCCCTCTTATACACACACACACACACACACACACACACACACACACACACACACACACACACACACACACACACACACACACACACACACACACACACTTAGGTTAACGAATTCACATAGTTTATAGCTCATTGCATTCACACATTTCCCCCATCTACCTCTTATTTTATATTTTATTAAGTGCTCTTACTGCACATATTGTGTTGCTTTATATAAGAGCTCTACTGTAATTATTGTAATTTTTATATTTCTTTCACACTGTAAATATTGTGCTGTTTTTTTACTGTTAATAATTTGTATAATGCCCTTTTGCACATTCCCGTGAGCATTGCCACTTTGCATTTCACTGCATGTACGTGTATGTGACTAATAAAACTCTTGAACTTGAATGTACAAATATGTAGTGCTGTGGAAGTGGCTCCCTTAACTAGCCTGTTACATCATGTTATTGAATTGGGTTAGGGTTATAATGGTTGAATAGTATTTGTAAGTTCCTGTCAACCATGTTTGGTGATCTTTCAGTAATTCACCTCTCCTCCTCCTCTTCCTCCTTTCCATCTCCTCCTCTAGATAACAGTACGTCCAGTCCCCAGCTCCAAGCGTTGGCAGGAGATCTCTGCTCGTAGGATGGAGCTCATCCAGACCCTGATAGAGGAAGAGCTGCATAACCATGTCAACTACATCTTCTGCCTCGATGTCGACTCAAAGTTCCACGGTCGCTGGGGAACTGAGTCGCTAGGGGGACTGGTTGCCGTGATACATCCAGGTCAGTGGACAGCACCAGGTTGTGTGAAACACTTATGAGTTAATATGTTTATTGAAAGCCAAACACAGAAAAATGGAAAATCTACTGTAACATTCTAGAATCTGAGTTTGTGGATTTTTACCGTTATCTTAAAATGTTTCATTTGAAAAAATAGAAAATTGATATTTTGGTCTTGGACACTATTTATTTTGCCAAAAAAGTTACACAAAAGGTTAGGCAGGACGACCAACCAACAAGAGGCAACTTGAGCAATCTCGGTGGTTCTCTCTTGTCAATCCACCCATTTCTGTTAAAATGAAAAACATTACATTCCAGTCATTTAACAGACGCTGTTAGAGCCACCATTTATTTGCATTTTTAACCTATTATTTTGATGCATGCATCGCAGTCCTTTGTTACTTTTTGACATTTGAAACTCAATATCACACTGCACAACACTAAAACACCAACCAAACAATGACCTGCCCTGTGGATTATTCACTCGCTTCAAGAACAACGTGAATCAAATGATCAAGAGGAATAGGGATAAAAAAATAAAAGGAAAGATCAATTAGAGCTGTTGCAGAAGGTTTGTACTTTCCAAAGTCTACAATATGGAAAGTCCTGAAGAAGAAACTACTTACTGGAGGACAGAATGATTATAAGAGCGGTGAAATTGTCAAGAGAGATGAGACAAACGTTACCAGAGTGATGGAAAGGTGAAAGTGTGGCGAAATAGAGGGACCTCTACTTCCTCCGTCAAGCATGGTGGAGGCAGTGTGATGGCTGTAGGGCTGATCTGGAACCAGTTCCATGGTCTTTATTGATGATGAAACTAGTGACGGTAGCAACAGAGTGTGTGTGTGTGTGTGTGTGTGTGTGTGTGTGTGTGTGTGTGTGTGTGTGTGTGTGTGTGTGTGTGTGTGTGTGTGTGTGTGTGTGTGTGTGTGTGTGTGTGTGTGTGTGTGTGTGTGTGTGTGTGTGTGTGTGTGTCTTGAACGTGCTGTCTTGAACGTGCTGTCTTCAATCAACTCCTTGTACCTCCACCAGAACAACCTCTTGGATCCCCACCAGTCTGGGTTCAAAGTGGGTCACTCGACCAAGACTGCCCTCCCTACTGGGGTTCCGCAAGGCTCGGTTCTGGGTCCTCTCCTCTTTTCCGTCTACACAACATCTCTTGGTTCTGTTATCCATTCAGTTTTCCTACCACTGCTATGCAGATGACACCCAGCTGATCCTGTCATTTCCCCCCTCTGACACACAAGTGGAGGCAGCATTTCTGCATGTCTGGCTGACATCTCGGAGTGGATGTCGATGCACCACCTGAAGCTCAACCTGGACAAGACTGAGCTGATGTTCCTCCCGGGGAAGACCTGGCCATCACCATTGATAATGCTGTGGTGACGTCAACTCGGACTGCGAGGAATCTGGGTATGACCCTGGACGATCAACTGTCGTTCTCGGCAAACATCGCATCAGTGACGCTCCTGCAGATTCCTCCTCTACAACACCAGGAGGATTCTCCTCTTCCTCAGGTGCTCATCCAGGCTCTTGTCATCTCCCACCTGGACTACTGCAACTCCCTCCTTGCTGCCCCGGCGTCGGCCATCAGACCTCTGGAGCTTGTTCAGAAAGCTGCAGCTCGTCTGGTGTTCAACCACCCCAAGTTCTCCCAACACAACTACCCTTCTCGTTCTCTACACTGGCTCCCTGTAGCAGCTCATCCAGTTCAAGACCCTGGTGCTAGCCTACAGGGCAGTGAAAGGAACAGCTCCTTCTTACCTCCAGGCTATGGTCAAGCCTTACACCCCCGCCTGACCACTTCTCTCTGCTGCCTCGAGGCAACTGGTTGCCCTGTCGCTCAGAGGCCCCTGGGGGCTGATCTACACAGTCACAACTTTTCTCTGTTCTGGCCCCACAGTGGTGGAATGAACTCCCCACTGATGTCAGGACAGCAGAGTCGCTGCCCATCTTTCACCGCAGGCTGAAAACCTCTTCAGGAAACACTACCCTGACCCTTCCTCCTAGTCTTGCCTATTTGTCGTCAATTATGTGTCTGAGCTCCGTTTATTGGCTCTTGTTTATTTGATTCTCTTATTTGTCTCATTTGTTTATGATAAAGTAGGTTGCTAACTTATTGCACTCTTACCTTAACACTAGTTATGCTCTTAGTTGCTTGTTTAGGAAGGAAATGCACTTAGGATTTCTAGTGACGAGTAGTTTTCTTGCCTACCTATGTTGAATACACTTATTGTAAGTCGCTTTGGATAAAAGCGTCTGCTAAATGACTGTAATGTAATGTAATGTAATGTGTGTGTGTGTGTGTGTGTGTGTGTGTGTGTGTGTGTGTGTAATAAGACTGTAAGACTGGGAAGAGCAGCCTGTGAACGAATGGATGGTTCATATATATACAGAGTTAATGTATCTGAATGGGCGCTGGGCCCTAGTCCTGCTGAAATCCACCACCTCTGTTTCATAACTTCATTATAACTTCACCTAGTGACCCATGAGTCATCAGATTTAAGATGTGAGGTATGCAACCAAATATTGACCTTGCAATCAGTCAGAAATGAGACTTGACTCATGGAATGGCATTGTTGTAATACAGTTCAATGTAGTGATGTCAGTTAAATAAGTATTTTGCCTCATAATCATTGTAATACAAATTTGATTAGTATAGAGGAAAAACAACCAATTTGACACAACTACCTTTACGTTGACCGGTGTATGTTTGTGTACGTATTTTGATAATTTTCTTAGTATTTACCTTAGTATGTTCGGCTGCCTGCCTGTCTCCAGGTTACTATACCAAACATCGCAACGAGTTTCCCTATGAGCGGAGCCCTCAGTCCAAAGCCTACATGGCCCCTGATGAAGGGGATTTCTACTACTGCGGTGGGGCGTTCGGGGGCCTCCTGCAGGATGTGCATCACCTCGCCAAGACCTGCCGCTTCAACTTCCAGGCCGACGCAGAACAAGGCATCGAGGCTGCCTGGCAGGAGGAGAGTCACCTCAACAGGTAGGGAGGAGGGAGCCCTTGACAATCATGCTGTACCAAACCATACTAAACCACACCATATTAAACCTTATTAAACCTTCCCATACTATACCATAATATACCAAAACGTACCATATCATACCACACTATGGCTGACCTCTGCCAGGCTGACTAGTGTGTGTCAACATGTCAAATTTTAAAGTACATATCTGAAAGGACTTGAATGTTGACGTCTGATTATCAATCCATTATGATGTCACAGAATATGATCAGAACAAAACATGAACAGAAACAAGTTGAAGAGGACGAAAAGGATTTAAAAATCAATCAATTTATTTGTCTCATCTTAATCATTGTTACAGTCTCTAAGGGCTTCACATTTACCAGAGAGGAGGACCTAGTGAGCCTCCGCAAGATAGCATAACCTGACCGGTACCAGACTAAGGTAGTCTAACCTGACCGGCACCACTAGACTAAGGTAGCCTAACCTGACCGGTACCAGACTAAGGTAGTCTAACCTGACCGGCACCACTAGACTAAGGTAGCCTAACCTGACTGGTACCACCAGACTAAGGTAGTCTAACCTGACCGGTACAAGACTAAGGTAGTCTAACCTGACCGGCACCACTAGACTAAGGTAGTCTAACCTGACCGGTACCAGACTAAGGTAGTCTAACCTGACCGGTACCAGCAGACTAACCTGACCGGTACCAGAAGGTAGCCTAACCTGACTGGTACCACCAGACTAAGGTAGTCTAACCTGACCGGTACCAGACTAAGGTAGCCTAACGACTAAGGTAGTCTAACCTGACCGGTACCACCAGACTAAGGTAGTCTAACCTGACCGGTACCAGACTAAGGTAGCCTAACCTGACCGGTACCACCAGACTAAGGTAGTCTAACCTGACCGGTACCAGACTAAGGTAGCCTAACCTGACTGGTACCACCAGACTAAGGTAGCCTAACCTGACCGGTACCAGACTAAGGTAGCCTAACGACTAAGGTAGTCTAACCTGACCGGTACCAGACTAAGGTAGCCTAACCTGACCGGTACCAGACTAAGGTAGCCTAACCTGACCGGTACCACCAGACTAAGGTAGTCTAACCTGACCGGTACCAGACTAAGGTAGCCTAACCTGACCGGTACCACCAGACTAAGGTAGTCTAACCTGACCGGTACCAGACTAAGGTAGCCTAATCTGACTGGTACCACCAGACTAAGGTAGTCTAACCTGACCGGTACCAGACTAAGGTAGCCTAATCTGACTGGTACCACCAGACTAAGGTAGTCTAACCTGACCGGTACCAGACTAAGGTAGTCTAACCTGACCGGCACCACTAGACTAAGGTAGTCTAACCTGACCGGTACCACCAGACTAAGGTAGCCTAACCTGACCGGTACCAGACTAAGGTAGTCTAACCTGACTGGTACCACCAGACTAAAGTAGTCTAACCTGACCGGTACCAGACTAAGGTAGTCTAACCTGACCGGCCCCACTAGACTAAGGTAGCCTAACCTGACCGGTACCAGACTAAGGTAGTCTAACCTGACCGATACCAGACTAAGGTAGCCTAACCTGACTGGTACCACCAGACTAAGGTAGTCTAACCTGACTGGTACCACCAGACTAAGGTAGTCTAACCTGACCGGTACCAGACTAAGGTAGTCTAACCTGACTGGCACCACTAGACTAAGGTAGCCTAACCTGACCGGTACCACCAGACTAAGGTAGCCTAACCTGACCGGTACCACCAGACTAAGGTAGCCTAACCTGACCGGTACCAGACTAAGGTAGTCTAACCTGACTGGTACCACCAGACTAAGGTAGTCTAACCTGACTGGTACCACCACACTAAGGTAGCCTAACCTGACCGGTACCAGACTAATTGCGGATGCCGATATATTGTAGTCCCTCTAAAAGGACATTGTGGTCAACCATATCGAAGGCTGCGTTTAGGTTGAGAAGATCTGAAACCAGACGGAAAAGCATCTAGAAAGATGCTCAGTTAGTTTGGATGCTGAAAAACTACCAAGTACTCTTTAAGGGTTAATGTTCAAGTGATTGCATTAGGCCTATATATGTTGACAATAAAGGTGCCTTGTTATATTCTTCTGTTTCTGTTACCTGTTGCACCGGTTTTCATTGGGAAAAATACATACACTGCTCTCCACTTTCAGTTGGAGGTTTGTAAAAAAGTTTTTTCTTGTAACCTGGTGCACTTTTTTATTTTGAGATGTGTAAAAAGAGAAAAAGGTCTTGTAATCTGGTCCTGTACCTCACTGGTGCAGGCATACATCAAAAACATTTGATGATGATAAATGACATTAGGTGTGTCCTTTGTCCAGGTACATGTGGATCAATAAGCCCAGTAAGCTTCTGTCTCCTGAATACCTCTGGCAGGACTTCAAACGCAAAACCCCCGAGCTTCGCGTCATCCGCTTCTCTGGAGTCATCAAGAACTATGCTGAAATACGACCCAATGCCTGAAAACCCGGATTGGACCGCATCAGACTGGACTGGACTGGATTTGTCGAGAGCACAGCCAAATGTTTAACAAATGAGACCAGACCAGACTAAACTGGATTAGACTGGACTAGCTTAATTAAAAAGGAATGCGTCTGCAATAGGCCACTAGTCCTGGTCCAGGCCTGGTCCACCTGTTAGTCCAGTGTCCCTCTCAGGTTTACCCACAATCCACCTCTTCTACTGACTTGTGGTGGTTTCTGCACTGTGGCAGATACGCCAGTCTGATGAGCAGGATCCTCAGTGTCCCTGCTGAAATGCTGTTTATTAGATAGATAGTTAGAAGTGCATCTGTGGAATAAAACCTTCAGACAACTGGGGTATTTGGTTATTGCAGCAGCAAAGACACTAAAGGTTATAATACATACAGAATGGTATTTGTTATCGATCTCTTATTACTGCTTGGTTCTTATATCAATCCTTTGTTTTTCATGTGGGAATTGTTTCTGGGAAGATTGAATATTGTAAACACTATAAATGCTAATGTGAATGTACGCATGACGGTTATGAGCGAGTAGAGCTGCTCTTAGGCTCCGCCCACACTAAGCCGCCCACACACTCTCACGTTTTTCGAAAAGCTTGCCGTCCACACTAGACCACCAAAAACGCAAGCTTCCTTCCAGGGTCATGCACAGACCACCGCGAGGACGGGACGACACAACGGAGATAAATCTGCATGTTGTTGAAGCAATCACAGAGATGCTGTTTAAATTAGTACATCACACCGTGTGGAGCCTTAATGTGTATGTCATTTTATACTACTACCTCTTATGTCAGCCATTTTGTAATTCTACTGAACATCTGTTGGTGGAAAACTGACTGTTGTTGTATGTTGTCTTTTCTATGTATCCTCCCTCCCAACTGCTCCTCCTTCATCTCTTCTGAGCTATTTCCAGTAAATCACGACTGAAATCCTAATCTTTAATAAATCATTTTCAACAAAATATTCATTGGTTGTCATGTTAGCTGGTTCTCACCTACGATGAGGAGATGATTTTACAACCCTGAGCTGCTGCAGCCATGTGGATGGACACATTTATATGCATCGCTCTTATCATTGCATTGTGAGATGTGAAGGTCACATGTCCTCATGAAGAAAGTAATCATGAATCTCCTGTCCTTCCATTGATGGTGGTGGTATATAATATATTAGTCTAGTGTATCTATATAATATTTATCTATAGCTAATATTCAGCACTTGTTTATTTGATTCACTTATTTGTCTCATTTGTTTAATAAAAGTAGGTATCTAACTTATTGATCTTTTACCTTAACACTAGTTATGCTCTAAACTGATGTTTAGGAAGGAAATGCTCTTCTGATTTCTGGTGACTAGTAGTTCTCTACCTATGTTGAATGCACTTATTGTAAGTTGCTTTGGATAAAAGCGTCTGATAAATGACTAACGTAATCTATCTGTGTATAATATTGTGGCCTCCCGGGGGATGCCCGCCTTTGATTTCCCAGCATGCTTTGGAAGACTGTTGACTTGGCCATTGTCTGTTGTTTTTCTTGTTGTTCGTGCAGATGATTCATGTTCATTGAGATAATGGCTTGCTGGTTTGGTTGTTCATGGTCATTTACTCTAGTTGGAAAGCTTGTTGGTGGTGGTTCATAGTGGGGGAGCTGACCTGCCTACATTTCGTTGGATGTTGTTCTTGCAACTGAAACATGCTTCTAATAAAGCTGGCTGCTAGCCTTGAAGCTGATTCCAGTGTGTCATCTGTGAGTGAAGTTATCTCAGCTCGCCACAGACCAGATATCTAGCAGAGTATAGACTCCTGGACAGAAGAGAACAAGCTAGCAGGTGTCTGATTAGCCTGTAGACACACACGCAAAAGCCAAAACATAATCAGTGTCTTCCTGTTCAGCCCTTCTGCCATCTGAGTGACTTCCTGTCTGCCTGGTTGGAAAAGGAAACCAGCCTGACACACACACACACACACACACACACACACAAGTCAGAGGTCATAGGTTCTAGTGACTCATGGTGGGTCCCAGTGAGTCTTAGCGGGTAGAGCTGTAACAATCCAAATGTTGCTGTACATTTAATTGTCTCAGAAATAATTGCGAGTAACAATATAATTGTCTCTTTCGGTCAAATTTAAAAAATATTTTTTTATTTTTCAAACAAATTAAAGTTTTGAATGAATCCCAGGATACATCTTTTGGTTATTTCACTGTTATGTGACCCAGATAATGTAATAACACAAGTACACTAGTATGGAGTAAACCTCTTTTCTAGAGTTCTGGAATGTTGCTGCAGTTCACAGAATTCTGAGTTAAAGGAGCATTTTCTTACTCAGTCCAAACAAACAGCTCTATTTGAAAAACAAAAAATGATAATTGAAAGTTGTTCAAGATGCAAGAACTTTATTTGTCACATACACACACGGGGTGTGCAGTGAAATGAAAAGGTGGCAACGCTCAACGGGAATGTGTTTTCATTTTAAAGAGCACAACTTCCTCTTTAGTTTGGTACTAAACACATGGCAAAAGATGTATGTACAACCTTCTTCAGATGGTACAAAGAAACTTTCTTCTACTTCTACTTCATTGGCATAACGGGGAGTTTTCAAAATGTATGACTTCAAAAGTCAACTAATCATATCCTATAATCAATACTATTTATGTTTACTTGTATATAAATATTATCTATCTATGAGAGTCTCTTCAGGTTGAGATCACCAGTATATGATCCACAACATTTCTCCCTTCAGTGTCAACTTTGACAGTATTACAACAAAACTCGCGGCATTGGAAACGCGTTTGATGGATGTCGCGGCTTCTGCCTGAGCCGTCATCCTGGGAAGTAGGTTCTTTAAGCAGATTTCTGACACGCGATACAATGAGTTCTCTCACCCGGGTTCCTTCTTTGAAACAAACTTTCGTTTGTAGCATTTTTAATTCATTTCGTTAACAAAAGCTCACCGCATCTAGTGCGTGCGGTCAAAAAACTGTGCTGCCTCCCACTTCCACCCCTGTGTGATTAGACAGGTGAATTTATTACCTGCATGCAGTGACCGGTATACACTATAGATGGTGGTGTTCAGGTAGGTATTCATGTGAGTCTACACAGGAATAGAATTATGGCAAGGATACACATAATGCTTAAATTAATGCTTAAATTATAAATACACAAATAGTATACCACATATTATTATTATGGCTACCATATATATGGCTCCTACACCCGGCCCCTAATTGTGACCACACACAATTATCAAACTGAAAATATGGAGCCTCTGTTAAAGTCCATTCACTTGTTTGAACATAGAAAAACCATAACATCCATAATGTCCATAGTATTATCCAATACAGCTAAGATTCAAGTCAATGTCCATGAAGATTCAAGACATGAAGGTTCAAGTCAAGTCATAGCGCATATGACTGTCAGTCCTCTGATCTCATGAGCAGACAAAGCTTGCTGATTGGTCTCTGTAAAACATTTGTTTTTGTCTTCACTTTGACGCTCCTTACTAAACCTTTGTCATCCGGAAAGGTTTCTATAATCCTTCCTAGTAGCCAGGAGTTCCTCGGTGCATTGTCATCCACTATAGTCACCAGGTCACCAAGAGTGAAGTTTTGTTTCTTCGTCTGCCACTTGCATCTCTCCTGCATTATGGGCAGATATTCCCTCACCCAGCGTTTCCAGAAAAGGTCTGCGAGATATTGTGCTTGTTTCCATCTTCTACGAGTGTACATATCTTCTGGGTCAAACACACCGGGGGGCATGAGAGGCTGTCCTTTCAAGAGGAGTAGATGATTAGGTGTGAGGGGTTCTAGATCTTTGGGGTCGTTAGATACTGTGGTCAGTGGGCGATCGTTCATAATGGCCTCTACCTCACACATCGCTGTAAGTAGAGTTTCGTCATCCGGTCTCTGTTCCCTCAGGACTGACTGGAGGATCTTTTTTGTTGATTTAATCAACCTTTCCCACACACCACCATGGTGAGCTGCCGAGGGAGGGTTGAAGATCCACTTCACTCCAGAGTTTGCCATAGTACCTTCGATTCTGGTTTGATTCAGTTGCTTGAGGGACTCGTTCAGTTTTCTCTGTGAACCGATGAAGTTGGTTCCTTGGTCAGTTCTGATAGTCTTTACCGGACCCCGTCTGCAAATGAATCTCCTTATGGCATCAATACATGAAGCGGTGTCAAGAGAGTGTGCTATTTCAAGATGGACGGCCCGTGTTACTAGGCAGGTGAAGATAACACCATACCTTTTAACAGTGCTTCGACCTCTTTTCACATCTATAGGTCCGAAATAGTCAATGCCCACATGAGTGAACGGTGGCTGGTCAGGGGTTATACGATCCTTTGGGAGGTCTGACATTTTCTGTTCTCCAGGCCTTCCTTGCACACGCCGACAGAACACACAACTTTTGATGACCTTCCTCGTTATGGAGTTCGCACATGGGAGCCAGTATCGTTCTCTGAGTTTGGAAAGTGTATGACCTCTTCCTGAGTGATGAAGTTGTTCATGAATCTGTTTTACTATGAGTTGAGATATATGGGAGTGCTTGGGAAGGATTAGAGGGTGTTTTAACTCTACTGGCATGGCCATTTTGTTCAGCCTTCCTCCTACTCTCAGCATTCCATTCTCTAGAAGGGGATCCAGTCTTGAAATGGTGCTTGAGATTTTCACTGGTCTTTCCATTCTGAGAGCTGTTATCTCACCCGGGAAGTGCTGTTCCTGAGAGTAACAAATGATTGCGTGCTCTGCACTGGTCAACTCCTCTACTGAGAGGCTTAGGTGGTATCCTAGATCAGAGGAGTTTGGATTCATGGTAGGATCCCTCATTTTGTGCTGGGTTCTTGTTCGCAGGAGGTGTTTCAGTCTGAGGAACCATGCGACTGCTCTCCTCAAACGGTTCCATGTTGAGTAGTACCCAATTAGTTGACTTGTCGGATTTGTTTTTTCCAAGGCAGCAATATTGGCAAGAACCTCCTCCTTTTTTACCTCTGGGTCGTCTTGGTGAATACAGCAATTCAACTCCTCTGGTACACTGGGCCAACATCTCCCTTCTTTCGTTAAGAATCCCGGGCCACTGAACCATCTCTGTGAGTTGAGCATCTTCTCTGCATTTAAACCCCTCGACGCATCATCTGCAGGGTTTTCCTTTGAGCTTATGTACCTCCATTGAGTTGATGTAGTGAGGTCACGAATAATGGCAATTCGGTTGGCTACATAAGTTCGAAATCTCTTTTTCTCATTGTTTATGTATTTAAGGACTGATTGGCTGTCCGTCCATAGTACGGATTCTTGTAGTGGCAGGTTTAACTCCTTCTTAAGCATTCTGTCCATACGAGATGCCAGAGTAGCAGCAGCAAGTTCTAGCCTAGGGATGGTTACCTGTTTCAAGGGGGCTACCCTAGCCTTTCCCATCACAAAGGCTACATGGTTTTCATCCTTGTCGTTGGTGTACCTTATATAGCTTACTGTGCCGTATCCTGATTCGCTAGCATCACAGAAGTGATGGAGTTGGATGGCTATTGGTTCTCCAAAGCCTGCAGGTTTCATGCATCTGTTTATTCTTAGCTCTGAGAGCTTGTCCAAGTCTGTGAGCCAATTGTTCCACCGTTTGGCAAGGTTCTGAGGGATATCGACATCCCATCCGCTTTTGTTCCTACACAGTTCCTGGAGGATTTGTTTCGCTTTGAGCACATATGGAGCTAGGAAACCAAGTGGATCGTACATGGAGCATACGATTGACAGCATGCCCCTTCTCGTCTGAGGCCGATCCTTGATGGTGATTTGAAAATGGAATGTGTCACTTCCAATGTCCCACTGGATGCCTAGTGCCCTTTCTGTTGGTGGCTTCTCACGGTCTAGATCCAGTTCTGACACCTGCTTGGCTTTGTCCTCATCAGGGAGTGTTGCTAGCACTTCCTTACTGTTACTCACCCATTTAGTGAGTCTGAATCCACCTCTAGCACATGCCTCTCTGAGCTCTCTTGTTAGAGATACTGCCTGCTCTATTGTAGCTACTGATTTCAGGCAGTCATCCACGTAGAAGTTATGTTTGATAGTATCAGTGACTTCTTGACTGTAGTGGCTACTGTTGTCCTCTGCTGTCCTCTGCAGAGCAAAGTTGGCACAACTGGGGGAGGATACAGCACCGAACAGATGTACTTTCATTCGGTACTCTTCCAACTGAAGTTTGATGTTGCCGTCTGGCCACCACAGGAACCGTAAGTAATCGACATGATCTGGATGGACTCTGACCTGATGAAACATTCCTTTAATATCTGCCATAAGCGCTATTTGGTCCAGGCGGAATCTCAGTAACACTCCAATAAGAGTGTTTGCCAAGTCTGGGCCCTGAAGCAGTTCACTATTGAGTGATGTGCCTTGGTATGATGATGTGCAGTCAAACACCACTCGTATTGTGCCCTTTCTCCTGTGGTACACCCCGCGGTGTGGTATGTACCAGACCCTGCCCTCCTCTTTATTCAGTTGTTGGGGAGGTATCTTCTCAGCATAGCCTTCCTCGATTACTTCCTTCATGAAATTGTTGTACTCTGCATGGTACCCTTCATCCCTTTTGAGTCTCTTTTGTAGACTCATGGCTCGTTGTGTCGCCATCTGTCTGTTGTTGGGCATCATCACATCTGCATTCCGAAACGGCAGTGACAGGTAATAATGACCATCTCTCAAGGCAATTGAACTGTCGGCGATCTCCATAAACCTTCTGTCCTCCAATGACATTTCATTGTCATCATCATGGCGCAGCTCAGAGAAGTCCTGATTATACTGTGTCACAAGAAGGTTTTCCAGGTCTGTAATCGATATCCTGTTTGCTGTGACTTTGGGCCTTCCTGACTCATCAATGGCACTGAAATGAAGTGGACCACTGACCACCCATCCTAACAGTGTTTTTACTGCATAAGGTCCATCGTTTTGACTGTTCACTATTTGCCAGGGTTCCATGGCCTTTGGGGTATTGACTCCGATGAGAAGTTCTACCTCTGCATCAATCTGAGTGATGTGAACATCATTCAAGTAAGGCCACCTTTTCAGTTCGGCTTGAGTGAGGATGTTACTTCTTGACACGGGAATGTCTGGTTGCGTGTACACTGTAGGTAGCTCAAGAAATGTATCACCTTCGATGTTGCTGACCTCCAGGCTGGAAATCTCGTATGTTGGGACAGGTCTTTCTTGTGCCATTGTTTTCAGGAGAATTGCTGTTTTCTTTCCTTTGGCATTCAGTCTTCTCATGAGGTTTTCGGTGCAAAAGGTTGCTGAACTCCCTGGGTCTAAGAAGGCGTATGTAGCAATACGCTTGTTTCCATTGGTGAGCTTGACCTGAACTGGCACGATTGCTAAAGTACAGTCTTTGCCGGCCCCATTGTGTTCACCAGGCCTCAGAGAAACCAGAGCACTGCTCACTGATGTCTCATTTGTCTCATTTAAAGTTGATGGTCTTCCCTGTTGCAGGTTTTTGTTTGGTTGTGATTGAGCTGTTCCCCTCCAATTCTCCATTCTGGCCTTGTCCCTGTCCCATCCTGAATCCACGTGTAACAGAGTAGGGTGTTTTCTCTGGCAGTTGAGACAGATCATTCTTTTTTTTACAATTCTTACTGATATGCCCCTTTGTGAGACAACCAAAGCAAAGGCCATTTACTTTTAGAAAATCAACTTTCTCTTGATGCTGCCAGATTCTGATCTGCTTGCAGAATTCAAGTGAATGGCTACCAGTACAGTATAAACATGGGACGCTAAATGCATCTGGAGTATCCGTCCTGGTTCTCATGTTAGTGATTGTGGATGGTTTAGTGGTTACCGTTGTCACTGCAGTGGCGAAACTGCTCCTTTCTTTTCTCTCTCTGGCTGCTGTCTGCATTCTAGGGACTGCAGTCTTGGTGTTCGAGAATCTTCTATTTGGAACATAATCTTGTAGGTTACCAAACAGTGGGTCCGTGGCTATTTTGGCTTGTCTCTCTAAAAAGGTTACAAGGTCTTTGAATCTGGCTCTCTGGCTTGTACGTTCTAGGATGTCATTGGCAGCTGACCTCCATCTTTCTCTGGTCTTATAGGGTAACTTGGATAACATTAGTCTCATGTTAGATGGATTGTCGAGATCGTCCATATAGTGGAGCTCCTGCATCGCATTACAGCATCCTCTCAGGTAGAGAGAATATGCACGTAGAGCCTGTCCGTCTTCTGCCTTGATGTTAGGCCATTCCAAAGCCTTCTCTATGTCAAATCAAATCAAATCACATTTATTTGTATAGCCCTTAATCACCGTTACAGTCCCTAAGGGCTTCACAATGCCCAACATGTGAAAATAATAAATGATTAGTACACGACATCCCCCAGCCTTAGACCCTCACAGAGGACAAGGAAAAACTCCCACAAAAACCTTATTGGAAAAGTGGGAGAAACCTTGGGAGGGGCTACTCAGAGAGGGATCCCCCTACCAGGACGGTTGGGCGTGCAATAGATGCCGTGTTTGGGCAAGCAGAGTATACACAATATATGAAAGTTCATTTTGGTGGGACATCCACATCTGATGGGGCATCACAGCAACGGCAACTCAGTCGACGTCATCATAGGACTAGGGGACCATGCAGACGCCAACTCTGCCCAGATAGGAGAACGCAACGCCCGCTCAGTCAGCATCGTCCTAGGAGGCGGGACCACGCAGACGCCAACTCTGCCGGGCTGCAGCCTGGAACAGATCGGAGACTCACCCACCCACACACACACACGCGCTCACACAAACAAACATGACCAGCGTCAGTGGACAGCAGCAAGTAGACCAGGACAATAGGACATGCAGGCAGGATGCTAATATCCATCGGCAGGACCCTGAGCTAGGATAAGCTAACTGGTCTAGCCTTACTCTGAGAAGAGACTGAGCCTAGCCTTACTAGACTAGCCTTACTAGGCTAGCCTTACTCTGAGACAAGACTGGGCCACTCCCTCAGGGCTGGTCAAATGACAGAGAGAATAAATGGGTTTTTAGCCTTGACTTAAAGACGTCGATAGAGCCTGCCTCTCTGACTGAGGCAGCAGACTGTTCCATAGATAGGGAGCCCGGTAAGAAAAGGCTCTGTTACCTGCAGTTTTCTTTTTAACCGCTGGGATAGACAGGTAGCCAACGTCCTGAGATCTAAGGGCACGTGGCGGTTTGTATGGTATAATCAAATCGGATAAATAGGACGGTGCCATCCCATGTAATGATTTATATGCAAGTAAAAGCACCTTAAAGTCACATCTGGCTTGAATTGGTAGCCAGTGTAATGAGGATAGAATGGGAGTTATATGGTCGAATTTCCTAGTTTTGGTCAGGATTCTGGCAGCAGCATTCTGAACCAATTGTAATTTTTTAGTTCGCCCAGTAGGCGAAAAAAGGACATTGCAATAATCGATTCTGGATGATACGAAGGCATGTACTAAAATTTCTGCGTCTGCCTCTGTTAGCATGGGTCGAATTTTGGCAATATTACGAAGATGATAAAACGCTGTTTTAGTGATCTCCTTAATGTGCAACTCGAATGAGAGGGTAGGGTTGAATTTTACCCCAAGATTTTTAACGTGTGGGCTCTGGGAGATTACACAACTATCAAAATTGAGAGTAGTATTCTCAAATAAGTGTCTATGTCTAGCTGGTCCCACAATCAGCATCTCAGTTTTGCTGCCATTAAGAAGTAGGAAGTTTAGGGACATCCAATATTTGACCTCTGATAGGCAGGCCTCTAGTTGAGGCCTCTATGTGCGCATTAGTAACTCTTATTTCGTCTCCAAAGTTCTCTTTCAGCAGCCTTTTAGCTTCAATATATCCTGTTTCGGCATCCATATGAAAGCAGCTGCGTACAAGCTCTTTAGGCTGGCCTATAGTGTATTGTTCAAGGAAATAGAGTCTATCTTGATTGCTTTTGGTTTTATCCTCAATTCCATACTCAAATGCTCTTATGAAAGATCTAAAGTTCAGAGGGTTTCCATCATACACAGGGATCTCTCTTGTGGGGAGTAAAGCCAGGTTCTGTTGTATGACTAATAGTTCTGTGATATCATTTTGTGTCTCCATGATATTTGATATTTGTTGGTTTCCTTGGCTTTCACCATCTCTTTCCACTATAGCCTTTTGTCATCCATCAGTGCGTTGCTTGTACACTGGTGGTTGTACAGGTGACTGTTTTATTTTTGCTTGTTGAGGTGGTTGCTGTAACAATGTTCTTTGAAGTGGGGTCTTTGGAACCCTATCTATAGGGGGATACTCCGCCTCCTCCAGGTAAGTATTCATACCGTCTCCTGGAGATTGAGATGGATACCTGCTTGTAGGCGAGTGGTCTTGAGATCCCGTTTCAAAGCTTTCCAGTACTTTTATTTTGGCCGTCGACACTGCTATTTCTGTGTCCAGTTCGAGTTTCTCCTTCAGTGATCTTAATCTTGCCTCTTCCATTTGTCTTTCTGATGCAATTCTTGCCTCTTCGATTTCCAGAGAATGTCTTTTTGAGAGTGCAGCTGCACGTGCCAGTAGGGCAACCCTCTCCACCTCTGCTCTAAGGCGGGCTGAGGATGCACTAGATGAAGAACTTGACCCAGAGGCCTTTGAACCAGGTCTTTTGTGCATTACAACTGAAATGCTGTCATCAGGTCCAATAGCAGGAAGCTGTAGGTCAATCTCTGGTGCAGGCTGAATAACAGTTTCTGGTGCAGGCTGAATAACAGTTTCTTCACTTTTCTCTTCAGCCTTAAACCGATCCTCCATCTCAGACAGAAATGTGTCAAATATAGTCATTTTTGGTTCATACCATTGGGTTTGGTCATTTTCCCTTTCATCATCCACTAAAAACAATTGAACCGACTCATGAAGACTCCTAAAGTCATTAAGGGATTCTATGAATGCTTCTAGGGTTTCCTTTATATTGTCCATTTCTTCCAATACAAGCATTTCCCTAATCCGATTCATTCTGCGTGTGCACGCTCCTAATTTCCCTCTGCGAGTTGCAATTAATTGCATCAATTCTTCTTCAGCGGCCGCAGTGGCCGTAATAGGTTGAACCTCCATTGTATACAGTTTCAAATATTATTTCCTTTTATATAGGCAACTTCCTTACAATTGCACAGCTCCTATTTAACTTTCTTGCTTCCGTTTTATATGCAGAGTGCGCATCCACATCCAATTTCTCAGTTGCCGCATATGCGCTTTTCACAGTCCAACCATTTCATAGCCTATTCATTCATTCATTCATATTTGTGGCAGTAGCCTATACTCACGGACTTCCCACTTTCTTTGATCTCAGCCGGCGCTTCCTTTTATGTCCGCGCTGATCGTAGTTCCTTTAGTCCATATGCAATCTCGAGGCTCTTAATTCCATACCAAACAAAGTCCATTCCTTCATTCCTTGTTTCGGCAATAGTTTTTTGACTTAATGTCGCGGCTTCTACCTGAGCCGTCATCCTGGGAAGTAGGTTCTTTAAGCAGATTTCTGACACGCGATACAATGAGTTCTCTCACCCGGGTTCCTTCTTTGAAACAAACTTTCGTTTGTAGCATTTTTAATTCATTTCGTTAACAAAAGCTCACCGCATCTAGTGCGTGCGGTCAAAAAACTGTGCTGCCTCCCACTTCCACCCCTGTGTGATTAGACAGGTGAATTTATTACCTGCATGCAGTGACCGGTATACACTATAGATGGTGGTGTTCAGGTAGGTATTCATGTGAGTCTACACAGGAATAGAATTATGGCAAGGATACACATAATGCTTAAATTAATGCTTAAATTATAAATACACAAATAGTATACCACATATTATTATTATGGCTACCATATATATGGCTCCTACAATGGATGCAAACAAAAGTGTGACCATGCTTTGACCGCTTCAACAAAGAAACCGCGATCACGTCAAAAAATCGCGGTTAGACAATTATGAAATAATTCTTACAGGCCTACTAGTGAGTGCCAGTGGGTCTTAGTGGGTCCCAGTCGGTCCCAGTGAGTCTTATTGGGTTTTAGTGGTTCCCAGTGAGTCTTAG
>JAXDDW010000316.1:10000-20000 GCA_034670385.1 Hoplostethus mediterraneus | reverse complement strand
CTGCCTAAGTAACTAATGAACTGACTGATTGTCTAACGAACTACCAGGCTCACTAGTTGTCCAAATAAGGCTTTATGGTTATTAGATTATGTGTATTGGTGGATATTTCATCTCCAGTCTGCCTGTAGCAGACTACTAATTGATCAAGCAATAATTACTAATCATTACTCATAGTGACTGTGTTAAATGTCCATCCAGGTGTGTGGCCATCGGTTCGTTAAGCTCTACGGCGCCTTCAGACTCAGGCACATGATTGGAAAATGTTACCTGGGCAGCAACGAGCAGGACGCCATGCGGTGGCAGAGCCCAGAGCAGGTCTGCAGGTAACAGCACCGGACCAGCTGTGACCCTCTGGTGACGGGACGACTAGACTAGATTAGATTAGATTAGATTAGACTAGATTAGATTAGATTAGATTAGATTAGATTAGATTAGACTAGATTAGATTAGATTGGACTAGATTAGATTAGATTAGATTAGATTGGACTAGATTAGATTAGACTAGATTAGATTAGACTAGACTAGATTAGATTGGACTAGATTAGATTAGACTAGATTAGATTAGATTGGACTAGATTAGATTAGATTGGACTAGACTAGATTAGATTAGATTGGACTAGATTAGATTAGATTGGACTAGATTCGATTACATTTGATTAGATTAGATTGGACTAGACTAGATTAGACTACATTCGATTAGATTAGAGTAGACTAGACTAGATTAGACTAGATTAGACTACATTAGATTAGACTAGACTAGATTAGACTACATTAGACTAGATTAGATTTGATTAGACTAAATTAGATTAGACTAGATAAAATCAGACTAGATTTGATTAGACTAGATTAAACTAAATTTGACTAGACTAGATACAGTTAGACTAGGTTAGATAAGACTAGATCAGATTAGGTTCGGTTCTGACCTCTGACCTCTGTGCAGTCCCTGGCACATGGTGGAATTTTGGCAAAATGGCATTAAACGTTTGCTGTGATGTCAGACGTATTGATGAGGTCAGGTGTGTGTGTGTGTGTGTGTGTGTGTGTGTGTGTGAACAGCCATCTTCTTGAGTTCAGCAGTGAGGTCATGTGTAACATGGGGATTTCTGCTGCCATTACCCAGACTGAGGTCATTGTGGGGTCACCAGGAAGCTATGAATGGCAAGGTAAGATTCAATTTGATTCGATTCTGTTGTGTTCTGCCCTACAGGCTCCGTGCTCAACTGCTTGTATGTTTGTGTGTGTGTGTGTGTGTGTGTGTGTGTGTGTGTGTGTGTGTGTGTGTGTGTGTGTGTGTGTGTTGTAGGTAACGTCCATGTGTCGCAGATTAATTCAGATGTGTACGACACCCAGAGAAGCTTCTTCCCCAACATGAACCGTCGAAACATTTATATAGGTAGTATGGACTGTACCATTTCTATGGACTGTACCATTGATATGGCCTATCACATAGACATTTACATTATTTTTCTTCTGTCTGTGTGTGTGTGTGTGTGTGTGTGTGTGTGTAGGCTACTCAGTTGCGCAGGCCCCTCGTCTATTGTCCCAGGACGCTGTAACCATAGTAACAGGTAACGAGTTTGTTACTTTATTTTTAAAATATTTTCTATAAATTATGTGACATTATAATTGATAGAGAGGGAGAGGGGTGGTTTGTTGATTGATTGATGTATTGATTAACAGGGGCTCCTAAGGACAGTAAGGAGGATGGGCGTGGTTCCGTGATGCTGGCAGTGAGGAAGTTGCCAGGCAACAGTCTGACTGTCCAACACACGCTGCGTGGAGAGCAGATGGGATCTTACTATGGCAACGCTGTGGCGGTGACCGACCTCAACAACGATGGGTACAACATACATCATGTCTCATATGCAACCCTACACCCCCACGCTTTGTGTTACAGACTTCATTTAAAATGGATTCATTTTGATGACAAAGCAAAAACCTGTTTTTAGAAATGTTTATGTTTATCTATGTTTATTAAAAATAAAACATTTAAATATTTCATTTACATTCATTTACAAGTATTCAGACCCTTTGCTATGACACTCCAAATTGGACTCAGATGCATCCTTTTATCATCCTTGAGATGTTTCTAGAACTTGATTGTAGTCCAAATTCAACTGATTGTATGTGATTTAGAAAGGCACACACCTGTCTATGTAAGATCCCACTGTTCATGGTGCATGTCAGAGCAAAACCCAAGCCATGAAGACCAAGGAACTCTCCATAGACCTTCAAAATAGAATTGTGTTCGTGTTTAAAGGGTATAAACAATTGCTGAAGCATTGAAAGTTCCCAGGGGCACATTGGGCTCCATGGTTATGAAATGGAGCCACCAAGACTCTTCCCAGAGAGAGAACCTGGGGTGGTTGAACACCAGATGAGCTGCAGCTTTCTGAACAAGCTCCAGAGGTCTGATGGCCGACGCCGAGGTCTGCGCTGCCTTGTCAGTGAGGAAGAGGAGAATCCTCCTGATGATGTAGAGGAGGAATCTGCAGGAGCGTCACTGATGAAATGTTTGCCGAGAACGCAGTTGGTCGTCCAGGGTCACACCCAGATTCCTCGCAGTCAGAGTTGACGTCACCACAGCATTATCAATGGTGATGGCCAGGTCTCGGTGCGGACAACCTTTCCCTGGGAGGAACACTAGCTCAGTCCAGGTTGACTTTAGGCGGTGCATTGACATCCACCTCCACCTGCCAGGCACGCAGCAATGCTGCCTCCACTTGTGTAAATGGCCACTTTTACCCAAAGGGTAAAACAATATATGCCTCTCATCCACCCTCAGACCAATGGAAGCTAGCTACCATGGAAGGTGCTGGCCTGACCATCAGGAGCAATTTGGGGTTCAGTGTCTTGCTCAAGGACACTTCAGCATGTGGACAGGAGGAACCGGGGATCAAACCGCCAACCTTGTGATCAGTGGACAGCCTGCTCTACCACTGAGCCACAGCCAGCCCTTGTGTGTCAGAGGAAGATCAGCTGGGTGTCATCGGCATAGCAGTGGTAGGAGAAGTCATGGGAGTGGATAACAGAACCAAGAGATGTTGTGTAGAGGGAAAAAAGAAGAGGACCCAGAACCGAGCCTTGTGGAACCCCAGTAGTGAGCCTGCATGGTTCTGACACAGACCCTCAGTGTCACCTGGCCTGAGACACCCATCCCCTCAAGGGTGGAGAGGAGGATCTGGTGGTTCAGACAGGTCCAGGATCAGGGCGGTGGAGAGTTCGCTCTAGCAGCATGGAGTGGTCATCACCTTGACCCATATATTATTCTTTCCTCTTTTCCAGATGGAATGACCTCCTGGTGGGCGCTCCTTTTTATTTCCATCGTCAGCAGGAGGAGGGCGGTGCAGTTTATGTCTATCTGAACGCTGGGGGTCGGTTGGGGCCCTGGCCCAGCCTGGTGCTACGGGGGCCAGCGGACTCAGCGTTTGGCATGGCACTGGTCGCCGCCGGAGACCTCAACCAAGATGGCTTCCAAGGTGAAGACAAAAACGATGCTGCAAATAAAATCAAAGTTTTAAATGAAAAGGAACTGGAAAACATTTTAACAGTATGAATAATGTGTCTTCTCCCACTGCTCTGTTGTAGACTTTGCAGTGGGGGCTCCTTTCCATGGAACAGGAAGTGTGATGATTTGGACAGGAAGTGCTGGGGGAATCTCCACAAAGCCCAGCCAGGTCACACACACACACACACACACACACACACACACACTGACTTCACCCAGAACGAATGTGAGAATAATCTTCAGCTTTCAGAAGTCTATCTGTCTGTCTGCCTGCTATCTGTCTGTCTATTTGTCTGTCTGTCTGTCTGTGTGACTGTCTGTCTGTCTGTCTGTCTGTCTGTCTGTCTGTCTGAGTATCTGTCTGTCTGTCTGTCTGTCTGTCTATCTGTCCGTCTGTCTGAGTATCTGTCTGTCTGACTGTCTGTGTGACTGTCTGTCTGTCTGTCTGTCTGTCTGTCTGTCTGACTGTCTGTCTGTTTGTGTGACTGTCTATCTGTCTGTCTGTCTGTCTGTCTGTCTGTCTGTCTGTCTGTCTGTATGTCTATCTGTGTGTCTGTCTGACTGTCTGTCTGTCTGTGTGACTGTCTGTCTGTCTGTCTGTCGATAGGTGATAGAGGGGAAACACGTCTCTGGAGGTTTCAGGACCTTTGGCTTCTCTCTGTCTGGTGGACTGGATGTTGATGGGAACCAGTACCCAGACCTCCTGGTGGGCTCCCTGGACGACACAGTCGCCCTGCTCAGGTATGGTCTAGTACTACTGACAGTACTACAGTTACAGGTATGGTCTAGTACTACTGACAGTACAGTAACAGGTATGGGTCTAGTACTACTGACAGTACTACAGTAACAGGTATGGTCTGGTCTAGTACTACTGACAGTACTACAGTAACAGGTTCTTACTTAGTTGATTGATTGCTTATCTGATTGGTTATCTGATTGGTTATCTGATTGGTTGGCCTTCCAGGACCCGCCCAGTCATCCACCTCAATAAAACGCTGAGAGTCACCCCTGAGCTCATCGACCCCAACAACTGTGACGACTGGTGAGACACATATAATCTATAATCTATAATCGATTGGAATGTATCATCTACTGTATCCTCTACTGTGTGTGTGTGTGTGTGTGTGTGTTAGTGTGCAGGTGGAAGTGTGTTTCTCTTACACCCCCAGCACTGGAGACAGGAGCTACAGGGAGAACATCAGTGAGTAATCCAGTAGATCACCTGGCTGTGGATGAAGGGGAATCTGTGCTAGTGTGGCTAATGCTAACAACCTTCTGCTTTAGGTCATCAACAGGCTGGTTGGTTGTGTGTGTGTGTGTGTACGTGTGTGTGTGTACGTGTGTGTGTGTGTTGTCTGTCTGGTTGTCTCGTTAATTCATACCAGGCTCTTAGCTAATTGGCTGACCTGATTGATTGACAGGACAAAGATGTCAATCAAAGCCCAGTGTTAATCAACAAGGTGGGAAGGATTAACAACACACACACATGCACTGATGGTGTACGTGATCAGATGACATCATACTCTGTCCTTGTGTGTCCCCATGTCCTTGTCTGCCGTGTGTTAGTGTGTGTGTGTGTGTGTGTGGGGGGGGGGGGGGGGGTGGTGTCCTTTGTATTTCAGAATGATAAATCACATTACAGAAACTGATATTATTACCTAGATACATCTGAGTAACCTCACTCACCTCACACACACACACACACACACACACACACACACACACACACACACACACACACAGAGTGGTTCAATGTCATTTATTTGTATTCCACCAATAGCTGAGTCCTGGTTCTGTCTCGTTCATCTGACCAATCAGAGAGAAGGTGAAACCGTCACAGCACTAGAACTATGACACATAGATCTAGTTACTGATCACTTTATTGATGACTGATCACTTTATTAGAATGATATTATGATATTGGTTTTCTCAGATTGTTGCCACCATATTAACATGTTGACAGCTAATACCAGATATTGACAGAACGAGTCCTCTGTGTTGTTGTTGTTGTTGTTGTTGTTGTTGTTTAATTAATTAATTCAGTTATTTGGGAGGTTTGAGAATCATCTGACGAAAGATCATTAGCTTTTGATAAATGATGAAACAGAAGAGTTCTTAGTAGTGGACACACACACACACACACACACACACACATACATCTCTGTGCTAGTGTGGCTAATGCTAATACTGTTTATTGCTGCTCTGGTCATAATATGTATATTATTTTTTTAACACATCATTTATATACCAGATATTTGTTTTCTATCAACAGATATTTTAGATACATGGTTATACTATTTCTATATAATAAAGTATACATTTCTTAGATACGTTGCTAGGTGATGCTAATATTATGGTCTGTCTCCTACATTACCATTGTTAGCATTTCTTCATTGACACCACTGGGTACCAACAGCTGCAAACTAACTGTGAATATTATGGTCTGTCTCTCAGCCGTCCAGTTCACTGTGGCTGCCGATGTGACGCGTCATATCTCCCGGCTTCGTTTCCGTGACAACAGCCAGGATGTGTACTCTGACTTCCTGTCAATGACGTCAGAACGCTGTAAAACCCTCAGACTGGGACTGGTGGTGAGACACCCACACACACACACACATATACACACACACACACACACACACACACACTCACATTCCATCCCAGCATTGAAGTTGCCCAGTAACAGGGTCTTGTCATTCCTGGTCGTCTCCTGTTCTGGTGTTTCAGTGAGGATTGCCACAGAAGAAGGTGCCCCCTTCTGGGCGCTTCATCTCCAAGCTGGTTTAGGGCAGCAATATAAATATTGTAGTACCAGCAGCAACAGTGCTGTTATTCAACGGGGCCTCCCATCCATGCAAGTAGTGTTCTTATGGTGTTGTCAGTCTGAGGAATATTGATTTTTTGTTTCAACTGCGACATGTGGAGTGTTTGTTGAGCTTTTCTACGGCTCTCCCCAGCTGGAGCCTGAACGCCCCATCGCCATCAGGCTGAACCATAATTGGCTCCTGATGTATTTCAGGTCAGAGGTGGAGACCTGTGGATGGGTTAGAGTCCTCAGTAGCACTTCTTCAGTGATGGTGGGTTTCTTCTGGAGTCAAGAAGAAGAAGCACGACTTTATTTGCAACATTGGCCGCACAACACACACACACACACACACACACACACGCAGGTTAGAGTGTCCAAGTTGAATGAACGATCTGCTCTTATCCCATCCCCGCCGATCTTCCTCCAAACTGGCCAGGGAGACGACGCCCGGGGACCAGGTCCAGGCCGGGACCAGGTCCTGGTGTTTTTGTCGCCGTCCTCGTCAGGGACAGTCGACTGGATGTTGCATGTTTTTAGACGGGTTCTTTCCAGGAGGACCCAAGTGAACACGGGGAGAACATGCAAACTCCACACAGAAAGGCCCGGGAGATAACCCACCTGGGCACTCCAGACTCACCAGCGCCCCAGGCGGGAATCGAACCCAGGACGTTCTTGCCGTGCCACCAACAGGGGCAGGGGAACAGTCAACAGGGGAAACCAGGATGGCCCGCACCGTCAAGCTGCAGGTGGCGACCAGATCCTCAACATAGTGAAGTACTCCTAATGCCTCGTCTTCCTCGCCCAGTAGTTTGGCTGCAGATCCCAGATCCTCTGCTAAGTGAGCCTGGACCTGCCAAGGTCATCATGAGGCCCGGCAGGAGTCTTGGTGATGGAGAGGACTGGACTGGCTGGGAGGTCTTCCTCATTAGGCTGGGGGGTCTTCTTCACTAAGCTGGGAGGTCTTCCTCACTAGGCTGGGGGGTCTTCCTCACTAGGCTGGGAGGTCTTCCTCACTAGGCTGGGAGGTCTTCCTCATTAGGCTGGGAGGTCTTCCTCATTAGGCTGGGAGGTCTTCCTCACTAAACTGGGAGGTCTTCCTCACTAAGCTGGGAGGTCTTCCTCATTAGGCTGGGAGGTCTTCCTCACTAGGCTGGGGGGTCTTCCTCACTAAGCTGGGAGGTCTTCCTCACTAGGCTGGGAGGTCTTCCTCACTAGGCTGGGAGGTCTTCCTCACTAGGCTGGGAGGTCTTCCTCATTAGGCTGGGAGGTCTTCCTCACTAAGCTGGGAGGTCTTCCTCATTAGGCTGGGAGGTCTTCCTCACTAGGCTGGGAGGTCTTCCTCACTAGGCTGCTTCCTGGTTCACCACAGGGCTGTAAGCAGATGAGAGGCAGGCATGCAGCTTACTCTGACTACTGCACACGCACACACGCACGCACGCACGCACACACACACACACACACACACAAACACTCTAAACGACGTGCATGTTCCTGTGTGTTCTAGACTCCCGTCCGAGACAAGGTGGAACCGCTGGTCTTCTCTCTGAACGTCTCTCTGCTGGAGAAGCCTCCTAAGAACAACAGAATCCTGCAGAACCTAGACCAGTTTCCTGTCCTCAGCCAGATCCCGAAACCCAGCAGAACCCAGGTCAGAACCACAGAGTCCCTAAACCCAGTCGAACCTGGGTCAGAACCACAATCCTAATCACAGAGTCCCTAAACCCAGTAGAATCCGGGTCAGAACCACAGGGTCCCTAAACCCAGAAGGTCTACAACCCAGAACAAACTCTAATCTATCTGTCTATCTGTCTGTCTGTCCATCTCTCAGGTTGATATTATGAAGGAGTGTGGCACTGATAACCGTTGCCATAGTAACCTCCAGATGACAGCCTGGTTCTCCAATCAGGAGGGGAAGGTTCCCTTGCCCATGTAAGACCCTCCTCCCTGATTCGCCGCCTCATGCTCCTCCCTCTTCTGGCATTTTAGAACATTTTAGCCACTTTAAGACTTTTAAAATCCCAACCGGTGTGGAAATGCCGGATGAGATCAGGTGAGAGAGCGACAGGAGAGATCAGGTGAGAGAGAGACAGGAGAGATCAGGAGAGAGAGACAGGAAAGATCAGGTGAGAGAGAGACAGGAGAGATCAGGAGAGAGAGACAGGAAAGATCAGGTGAGAGAGAGACAGGAGAGATCAGGAGAGAGAGACAGGAAAGATCAGGTGAGAGAGAGACAGGAGAGATCAGGAGAGAGAGACAGGAAAGATCAGGTGAGAGAGACAGGAGAGATCAGGTAAGAGAGACAGGAGAGATCAGGAGAGAGAGAGACAGGAAAGATCAGGTGAGAGAGAGACAGGAGAGATCAGGAGAGAGAGAGACAGGAAATATCAGGTGAGAGAGAGACAGGAGAGATCAGGAGAGAGAGAGACAGGAAAGATCAGGTGAGAGAGAGACAGGAGAGATCAGGTGAGAGAGACAGGAAAGATCAGGTGAGAGAGAGACAGGAGAGATCAGGAGAGAGAGACAGGAAAGATCAGGTGAGAGAGACAGGAGAGATCAGGTAAGAGAGACAGGAGAGATCAGGAGAGAGAGAGACAGGAAAGATCAGGTGAGAGAGAGACAGGAGAGATCAGGAGAGAGAGAGACAGGAAATATCAGGTGAGAGAGAGACAGGAGAGATCAGGAGAGAGAGAGACAGGAAAGATCAGGTGAGAGAGAGACAGGAGAGATCAGGTGAGAGAGAGACAGGAGAGATCAGGTGAGAGAGGAGGGATGAACGTTATGCTCCTTAGACCACTGAACCACCAGGACCTGACCTTTGACCTCCTTGCGATCGGTTACTTGTAATGTTGGTGATGTAGGAGTGTGTGTGTGTGTGTGTGTGTGTGTGTGTGTGTGTGTGTGTGTGTGTGTGTGTGTGTCCGTCCGTCCAGTCATCAGGGTGTTCAGATGTTCCACTACAATGCCAGCATCAAGAAGCTGTCCCTGGTCGTTGAGGTAACCAACCACCCGTTGCCGGGGCGACCAGCAGAGGATGCTCACAGCACTGCTCTGAATGTCAGCATCCCTTCAGCACTCAAATACTCCGGAGTCCGGAGTCAGGTAGGAATACTAACACTCTCCTGAACACACACGCCGAGGAGTCGGGTTAAAGAATCAGATCTCCTTCTGAACACGCACGCCGAGGAGTCGGGTTAAAGAATCAGATCTCCTTCTGAACACGCACGCCGAGGAGTCGGGTTAAAGAATCAGATCTCCTTCTGAACACTGAACACACATGCCGAGGAGTCGGGTTAAGGAATCAGATCTCCTCCTGAACACGCACGCCGAGGAGTCGGGTTAAAGAATCAGATCTCCTCCTGAACACGCACGCCGAGGAGTCGGGTTAAAGAATCAGATCTCCTCCTGAACACGCACGCCGAGGAGTCGGGTTAAGGAATCAGATCTCCTCCTGAACACGCACGCCGAGGAGTCGGGTTAAAGAATCAGATCTCCTTCTGAACACACACGCCGAGGAGTCGGGTTAAAGAATCAGATCTCCTTCTGAACACTGAACACGCACGCCGAGGAGTCGGGTTAAGGAATCAGATCTCCTCCTGAACACAAACGCCAAGGAGTCGGGTTAAAGAATCAGATCTCCTTCTGAACACTGAACACACATGCCGAGGAGTCGGGTTAAGGAATCAGAT